>CM076651.1:3713726-3810372 GCA_038496675.1 Rachycentron canadum
TGTATAAGAGACAGTATATATATATATATATTACATGATTTATATATATATATATTACATGATTTATTTATATATATATATATATATATATATATATATATATATATCATGTAGAGTAAGTAATAGTAACATGTAATAGAGACAGTCTGTGGATAGTCAGTCTAGCTGCTTCCGAAGCTAGTTAGCTATGCTAATGGCTAATCTCCTCCTTGGTCTACTTTAACTCTTGGAATCTACCAGATCTACCAGAAAAGAAAGAGTGAATATTACAATATACAGTCACCTGCAGTCCTCAAACTTGACATCATTAATTCATTATAGTTACATACACCTGTCTGTTCAAAATGCCTGGATAGGTCAACTCATCTCAGCTTAGCAAAAAGTCAGTCTAACAAAAAGAAATCCATCCACCTGCACTTTTAAAGCTCACTAATTAAGATGTTATATCTTGTTTTTGTTTAATCCATACAAAAAGTGTTTACTGTATAATTTATCTGCCTGGCACAATGACTCTCTGGAGTCCTGCTGAGCCCATAACACTGCCAGGGAACCAAGAGGGACTTTATAGGTGCTGGTGGGCACATTTTACCTTCAGGCAGAGCCAGGCTAGCTGTTCCCCCGTTTCCAGTCTGTCTACTATTCTAAGCTTATCTAAATTAACCAGCTGCTAGTGATAGCTAGTCATTTAGCATTTAGCATTTAGCATGAGAGCAGTATCAATCTTCTCCTCTGTCTCTCAGCAACAAAGGGACATCCCAGGATGTCAAAGTATTACATAATGTTGTTAAAGTTGTATTTATTTATTATTTTTCCTCAGGAGCAGAGCCGGATCATGCAGACAGGCTTTAAAATCTGTCCTAGTTTATCTGTGGGATGTTTACTCTCTGCCTTCCCCTGCTGGCCGAGACATCCTGACTCTGCTGTCCCTCTGTTTCACACTTGCCATCATCACCGGTGGCCTGCTTCATCACTGGGTGTCCAAGACTCTGAGATACGACCATGACGCATCAGTTCAGACCACCTGCATCTACACCGTGGCTATGTTTCTGGCCTCCTTCCTGTGTCACCCTCTGCGCTGCGTGCTGACCATGATTCTGCCCACAGTCTGCACCAAACAAGGAAGCAAACTCCTGATCTCAGCCTCTGTCATGATTTTAGTGGTGAACGTCATCCCTAATATCACTGTGAATGTAGGGGCTGTAGCCCACATCCTGAAGTGCACTGCTGAGGGTTTCACAAAGAATTTATTAAACTCATCTGAGCCCCTGAACAAGGTGAAGCGAGACCTTATTGAAGAAACCATCAAAGTGAAGAGGGAAGACTTGAACTTTGTGACAAATCTAAGGAAGTTAGATCATTTCACACATGTGAATGTGTCTGAAGTCAAGCACCAGTTTCATGAAATGATTGGGCAGATAGAGCTAAAATTCTCACATGCCAGGACCCTGCTGAAAGAGCACAAACTGCTGGCAAATCGGATCCTTGCTGCTGTATTTGTTGCTTTACTAATTTTTGAATCTGCACGCTACTTGAAGTCTTATCTGACATCAGTTCAATTTGACAATGGTTACATCTCCAGAGAGCTCCTGAAAAAAGTTTCATCTGCTGGTAGCAAAAGACCAGATAAAAACAAATTCAAGCCCATAAACTGCAAAGTGACAACTGATGAATGTACCTCTTGCTTCCTGTCACTGGTTGTGGTGACATTATATTTCATTGCAATAACTGCAATTGTAGCTTTGGATCACGTTGTACATCACATAGTTGCAGTGATTGTGCCCTGGTTACTGTATTTTTCACCGACATCTGCCGGAATAAGTATTAGTTATATGGTACGCAGCACACAGGCTGTTTCACCTCTACAACTTTTTCACCTCTTTTAGGCTTTTCATGTATTTGATCTTGTTTTTTTTTTGTTTGTTTGTTTGTTTGTTTTTTTTAGGTTCAGATCTTCCCCCCTGCTTCCTGTATTATCCCAAAATTATGCGTCACACAGGAGCTGACCAACTTCCACAGGGATTATAAGTGGACCTTCAGCCCTGAGCCCTGTGATGTAACAACCTCAGCCCCCGACCTGAGAGTCGCACTCCTTTTGGGATGTCTCTGGCTGATGGGCTACTCTCTGGTGTTCCTCGAGGTCTACGCCAGGCGGCTGCGCAGGAGAATCTCTGCCTCCTTTTTCAGAAAGCAAGAGGAGAGGAGAGTGGCTTACTTGCAGAGGAAAATAAAAGAGAAACAGAATAAAAAAGAGCCAGTATATGTTGAGGTAGCCTGTGGGTGAAGGTGTCAAAATGCAGTCTTATTCTGTAGGGTGTTTCTGTAGGCTGTTACCATAAGGTCATTAGCATGTGACTCACAGCCTTGTTTACAGTACAGTTATGTCTTCTTCAACCTATATGCTTTGCAAAACATAGACTAATCAAAGAGTTTCAATGTGAGTCATTGTTAACACGTTCTCCAGCCTGCTATTTGACAGCCTAGTTAGATGTCTAAATTTGATGTGGTTTAGCTTTTGGTTGTAGCTCAACATCTGCTCAGTTTGCACCAACTTGCCAGGTGAGAATTGTTTTCTTTCCGCAGGAAAACCAACTGCACATCTTTTTCTGAGCCGTGGGTGTAGTAGTCACTTTTTCTGTTGATTTTCTGTTATTTCTTGTTTCGTTTGGTTTTTTGTACCCCTCAGTCCCACTAGATGCCACTATGGTGCTTTGGACAAACGAGGACAACAAATAATGTAGTAACCGCAGTCTGCAGATTTGCAGCAATAGATCTTGAGATTGTATTGGCCGAGATAACTTTAATAAATTAAATCAATCTGTTTCATGCACACAGAAAACAAATAACCAGTCTATTTTGGCATGGCCTTACAAGAAAGAATCACTTCCTTCCCCAGAAAAATTCTTTTGCATATCAATACGTTGCTGCTTAAAATTCCCATGAGGCTTCAGGAGTTTATTTTCAGTCCTCATCCCAGAATAATAATAGAATACCTCTCTATCATCTATTTTTACTCTTGACTTCTTAGCCACTTCAAGATTGTCTCAAAATTCAGTAGCAGCCTGTGTAAAGATGATGGTCCAGAAATGATAAATAATTCATATATTTTCTGTTACTATGAATTCTGACATCAAAGTGTTGCTCACTATAAGTGTGACAGCTCTAGTCCTAAACTAACTGGAAATGCACTGTATTGAAAGATGGATTGTTACTAAAATGTAAATAAAGGTTAACCCCTAACGCTCCAGATTTTCCCTTCGGTCATGCAACACTGTCTGTCAGCATCAGACCAAATATATTCTGTTTTAACTTATTTCAACTCTTCATTGAAGCTGTAAGATGTAAAACATTAAGTGCCCACGCTGTTTTCCATCCCAGCAAATGAAAATATCCTAGACGTCATTCATTTTACACGTATTTCCCTGAAGTTCAGCCTGGTATGTTTGGTACTTTCAGAAACTTTCGAATCTTAACTATGAATTTGAACATATCTTTGATGCACAGTTTCCCTTTATCTGCAAATCATTTATCAGGCCAGTGAATAAAGAAGTGACACTTGTTTGACACGGTATACGACAGATTTCTCAGCATGCACCAGTTCAGTCATACAATTACCTGGACTGTTTTGCAGTATTTTTTTCCTTCAGTGAAGCTGTTATCTGTTCATTAGGGACAGTCTCCTGTCCACAGACAGGGGGTCAAAGAGAGGTCCAAGCTCTGAGTGGTTTGTTGGCATCTCTTTTCATGGGTTTGAGAAACAGATTAGATTTTTTTTCCTCAAGGATGGGTTTTTAAACTCACCTAATGTCTACAGAGAGCACCCGGCTGTAACAGCATCAGCATCTAGCTCACAGTCAGACTGCCGGGAGCTGTGAAAGCTTCCCCAAATGTCACAGGAATAGAAACAATCTTAATCTTCGGATGCGTGTTCCCCTGTGTGCTTGTCCCTCAGGAGGGAAGAAATTTTTCAAATTCTTCTCTCCTGAATGAGCACCAACCCAGAGAGTCTAAAGATGTCAATTTGTCCTTTCACACAAGATGAAGTGTTAACTAAATTATGTCTGCTGCTGGAAAAAAAGCTCATAATTAGTGCCATTTCAGTTCAATGGCCAGTCACTGCAGTGGATGATGTGCTGAATTGCAGGCTACCTCCTCCATTCTTTTCAATAATTATGGGGTTTATGGTCACATCCATGGCCACAGTGGTTGACATGACATCCTCAGCTTGGATGGGGAGGTGGAATTGATTTTCAAGTTGGTGGCTGAACAAAGCAGTGTGGATGAAATGGTGTGTGTGATGTGGGAGGGAGGGGTGCTCTGGGAAAATAAGAAGAGAGAGAGAGAGAGACATATGTGGACGGCGAGAGCGGCTCTGGAGGAGGACTAAGCAGTCATCTGTGTTTCTTGGTTGATTGCACCTGAGTGTTGCGACCATGTCAGAGTGAGCGCTGCCTCTTGCAAAAGGATGGTAAGCTGCCCGTTTCCTTGAAAATATTTTTTTATTGGCCCATGATTTTATTTTTTCAAAAGTTGATTCAACTGTGAACGTTTATTTCTGCTTTATTTCAGAAAAAGGGATGGAAATAGTTTTTGCTATTGAGAGGAGGGTAGTGTGACCTTTTTGGGAGCAGGTGAGGGTTTTCTAATGTATTAATTAAAATTTTATTAATAATAAAAAATCAGATAGTTGCAAATGATGACTCTAGTTTGTGCAGTGGCTGATTCAGTGTTTATTATATGCTGATGGTCACATTCCTAATTATTCCTGTCAAAGTCAACTATAAAGAAATGATAATGAAATATTATCTCTATCTCTCTAGCAGTTGTTTTCCCTTCACTTTGGTTTGCATCATATCAAAAAGATTAAAAAATACAGTTGAATGTGTCATAAAATGTTGGCATCTGTTTATTCATCATTTTGCTACATTTGCCATACATTTTGAAATTGATAGTTCTGCTTCAAATGTGTATATTACATCTGCAATAACAATGATATTTTTGGCCACTTGGGGGCAGTGGAAACATATGATCACCTTTTAAGTTTCTGCGCTTGTTAGCAAAAATTTTTAGCACAGCTAATCTACTAAATATGACTTGACACATTATAAAGTGACAAATTCAGGTGATAGTTTTCTATTTTTACCATTTTACTATTTTATAAAAAAATATATTGTAATATTATACATTATAATATAAAAATATTTATTATAGTAGTCAAAGGCAGAGTCTAAAGAAAATATCAATGAGGTTGAATTGCACCTTGCTTTTTAACAATTTTCAGACAATCCCTAAGTCTCTGTCTTTGCTTGTCTGTCTTTAGGATTTTTGCTTTGTGCCCCTGAAGATCAACTGAATTTTGGCAGCAGTGACTTGAACACAATGGAGAACAACACGACCATCTTTCAGGATGTCACCCAGGTTTTAAATCTGACAGTGATGCCTCTGAACCCTCTTGAAGAGCAGGTCATAACAATATTTTTGACGATGCTCATCTGTGGAGTTGGGATTGCTGGGAATGTCATGGTGGTGCTGGTGGTGCTGCGCACTAAACATATGGTGACACCGACCAACTGTTACCTCGTCAGTCTGGCTATCGCAGACCTCATTGTGCTCTTGGCTGCAGGGCTGCCTAATATCTCTGATGTTGTGGCCTTCTGGATATACGGCTACACAGGATGCTTGTGTATAACTTACCTTCAGTACTTGGGCATCAACGTGTCGTCCTGCTCCATCACAGCGTTCACCATTGAACGATACATTGCTATTTGTCACTCCATAAAGGCACAGTTCATATGCACTGTTTCCCGGGCAAAGAGGATCATAGCTGGAGTCTGGATCTTCACATCACTCTACTGCATTATGTGGTTCTTCTTAGTGGATATAGATGAAACCGTCTATGCCAATGGAGTGGTGGTCACTTGTGGCTACCGTGTCTCCAGGAGCCTCTACATGCCAATCTATTTCCTGGACTTCACTCTCTTTTATGTGATCCCCCTCATAGTGGCCACAGTGCTTTATGGACTCATTGCAAAGATTTTGTTCATGAGCCCCCTGCCGTCGGATCTCAGTGACAGAGCTGGTGGAGGGTCAGTTCACCAGGGTCACTCCTGCAGCACCAAGGCCAACAAGGGTGCGGTCTCTGCAAGGAAACAGGTACTGGAGAGGTTTGGCTGACACACAGTTCAGAGCAATAAGTATAAACATTGCAGAAATATTGAGAAATTCTTCTGAGCTCAGGTAACAATATTCCTAATCTTGATCATTCTCTCACTACTACTTACTTTGTGTTTATAAGCAAACGTTAGTACATTAAAACACTGAACTAAGATGGTGAACATGATCAAAATTATAGTAGCAAAACACCAGCATGTTCTGTCATTTCACACCAAAAATCCAACATTCATGTTTACTCCACAGAGATTGGTTTGAATTTCTCACTCAAGATCTCTAGTGCAACACAATGAATGTCTTCGGGGACAGTGAAAAATGTGCACTTTTATCTCAGTTTCTCAACAACAATCATGCATTTCTCTGTCAAAGCAGGCTCTCCACCTTGCCCTAAAGTGTGGTTGATCAGAACAACTCTAAACCAACAATAAAAAATAAAAATAAAAAATAAAAATAATAAAACAACAATAAAAACAATAAGTGCAGTTCCTCGAATGAACACTGGCAGCTGGCTCCAAAAGCAAATGAATCCCTAGACCCCCATGTTAAAATGTATAACTTAACAGCTGAAATAAAAATGTTTATAGTCTGGTGCAGAAACCAGAAATCCAGTTTTGGACCGTGGTGATTGTTTTATATTATTCACCTGTTTAAGTTTTATTAAGGCTTAAAGTTATGCATAATTGAGGCCATGACTGCTTTAATTGACAGGTGGGTGAGCGTGTGTTTGCCACAAACTAGCATGCACCAAAGTCTCAGCTCTACACACAGTCAACCTGTTAGGTGGAGTCAGGCACTGCCAAGATGGTGACTGTGGAGCAGTCCACTCCGAGCTTCGAAACCGCCCTCCAGAAGCCTTATGGATGACTTCATGTCTATCTTTAGTTACAGTTTGTGCTAGAAACCTCAGATTTCCTATGTTGGCCAGACAACCTGTTGTACGATTCAGTTATTTTGACATAACCTGACATTTAGCATTGTCACGTGTGCACTTTGAGTCTTTTTAAACATCTAGAGAGATTGAGTCATACAGTTGTGCCTGGTGATTGTATCTTCCTCATTGTTGTTACATGATTATATCACTGTCTTGTCCTTTGTTCTCTGCTCCTCTGCCTTGTTCCCTGTATCAACAGATCACAAAGATGCTGGCTGTGGTGGTCATCCTCTTTGCCTTGCTCTGGATGCCTTACCGAACACTGGTGGTGGTCAACTCCCTCGTCGACCCGCCTTACCACAACACCTGGTTCCTGCTCTTCTGCCGAATGTGCATCTACACCAACAGCGCCATCAACCCGATCATTTACAACCTCATGTCTCAGAAGTTTCGTGTTGCGTTCAAAAAGCTCTGCAAGTGCAACGGGCGACACAAGGAGAAGGTGGCCGAGTACAACGTGCCAATGTATTACGGCATGATCAAGGATTCATCCCATGAGAGCAACGAGCCGGTCACAGAGCAGGAGGACGTGAGTGGCCAAATCAACAAGAGGTTGAATGTAACGGATGATGAAACAAGCACTTTCAGCATCTCTTAATAAAGGCTTTGATGAGTGTGTTCGGTTCATTAAATTATATATACATAAATTATTTATTAATATCTTTAATTGTAATGTTTGAAATTGTTATTATATTATTATAGTTATTTCCACTTGTTAGAAAAAGTCTTTACTGACATTGGAATCTGTAGCTTTGTGTTTGTGGTGCTGTAGTTGTGGTACTTTTACATCAGTATTGTAACTGTGAAATATGCTACTCCCGGTTTTAGTGCACATGAATCTTGAAACCTTTGAAACAATATTCAGACTCAATCGTAACTAGCTTTGGCAAGAGCAAGTATAAGGTCTGTGTAACAGGGATCTCAATTTACTGCTCACTTTAGAGATTTGACCTCCATGCAGACCTGTGTGGGCGAATTTGTCTGACAGCTCACTTACTCCTGTTACATCTGTCGCGCCTGTTACCTTCAGACCATTTACACCATTATCATTGCTATAGAGTTCCTTGACATTATGTAATAGCTCAATCTAATTCAACACGTCTATTGGTGTAACTAGCCAGAGTAATTGAAAACATAGCACCTTTAATATTAAGTCATTTCAGATGCAAACACCATATACTAACTGCCCCAACTTTTACATATCTGGATTTACTTGCAAATGGAAAAAACAAAACAAAATCAACAGGCCAGCCTGTTCACTGAAATGACTCCAGAATAACTCTGCATGTGGGAAATTTTGTATCTTTTGGTCATAGATATCCAGCCTAGCAAACTCTTCGACAGGAACTAATGACCCTGGAAGCTCTGACAGCAACAGCCAAGAAAGAGAAGGAATATAAAGTTGTCATTTTAGCCTCTGGAGATGTGCAAGAAATCTGACAGCAAGTACATTATTGGAAAAAAGTATTGTGATGCTAAATGTTGTCACCAAGTTTGCTGTCCCCCTCGTCTCATTGGCCTTGTTGTGTGGTGACAGCCACAACACTCCATGTCTCTGCATCTCAACACATTCAGCTCTCTAATTGTCATATGGAGAGACTTGGTATTGAATATCTAGCGCACTAGTGTAAGACACGTGTATAAATCCCTTTCATGTTTGTGCCAGAAGTTGATCCAGTGTAAATACATTTTGTAAACAGGCATTGTAGCTTCCTGTGGACTGAGGGATTAACAAATCCCTTTACAGCCATAAACATGTCTAGATTCTCTTTATTTATAGAGTATTTAGAGAGTTTTGTGCGCTGAATTAACTCAGTTATTCATACAGTATTTTCTTTAGAAAACCACAACAGTTGGTTTACTGGAACACATTGTCATGCATTTTATATACATGTCTCAAGCAAACCTATTATTCTTTTTTGTTTTGATTTGCATTAATTATCTTATATCTTGCCATGTTTGATTGAGCAAGTCAGATGTTTGCTTTTTTTCCAGTTCTCTGTTGTAGCTCTAAACTATAACAACCATAACCAAGAATACTTGTAAGTGTGTAAATAACACAGTTTGGAATAACAATAATCAGCAAAAACATGTCACAGAGAAAATGTGAAGCCTTTGCAGGAGCTAAATCGTGAAGCTAGAAGCCTGCAGAGTGAAGTTACTGTCAATAATCAACCCTGACAGTGTTTTTTAATGTAGGGGCCATATTCTCAGTCACATTGATAAGAACTTGCAGTGACATCCCTCTGGACATTGTGCAGGCTGTATAGCGCTGATAAATTTCATATAAGCAGCTTTTATGATGAAAGAGATATTACAAGGGTTTGAGGGGAAGAATCAATGAAGACAGAAATACACACTCAAAGCAAAACCTACAGCAAAGAGGTTTCCAATTGCTTACTTGCACCCACAATGTGATTTATACTTTTTTCATCTCTAACATGTAACAGATTAGTAATATATTGTTTTGTTGAATGTCAGACAGCAGCACGTCTTTCTCTGTAACTGATCTGCAGATTTCTGTGGTATTTTTTTCTTACAATACAGTATCAATATTAGTGATTTAAGGCTTTTAAGAATTTTTGACAACTGTCTGTGGAGACATAACAACCTTTACACGTATTGGTGAGTTGGCCCATTTGGGGTTTTTTATTTTTTATTTGATAGCACGCTCAGTTCAGTGATGACAGGTCTGAAAAAGCAGGTGTCTGAAAATAAAAAACTCATAGTCAAAGACATTTTATCATTATTTCAGTTAAGTTATTCCTCCTCAGCAACTGCACTGAAAAGCTTTGTCAATTTGACAAAGTTGTCAAGTTCAAATAGTATGTGGTTTAATACCTGGTGAAAGCTGTGATACTCTGTCTGCAGCATGGTGTTTTTTCTTTGTCCTCTCCTTATGGCTCAGACAATAGAAATTGTGCCTATTAATTTGCACTTAGTGAACTTAGTACTAACCTCAGTACAATGCCAAAATTTTGGACACTTATTTGCTTTCTTGATAAGAATTAGATGAGAGAATTGATTCCTGACTCATGTATGTACAGTAAATATGAAGCTGCAGCCGGCCAGCCGCTAGTTAGCTTAGCTTATAGCATAAGACTTAAAAAACACATCTGCCAACAGCTCTTAAGTGCAAGTGTTTTTATGCTTTGCACATATAGACAATATAATAAATATGAACAATATACTTTATAATTAGGATTGGTAATAGTTGTATTTTGTAATGTAACTGTTTTTTCCTGTGGAAAGTCTTTGTGCTGAGTAAATTCCCTGCTTTTTCTACTTTTATATTTACTGAGAAACCATGACATTTAAATGTGAGAAACAGTTTCATCTAAAATCGTCCCTCCATTAGCCAACTAGTCCAATTCTTTCTTTTCTCACTTTTGTTACAGAGTGAACCTTCATTTATCACACACAATATATCTGACATGAGAATTTCACCACTGGGCATATATCAAGGTCTTTATGACCAAACAGATGCAGCTGCTGCACAGATGGTGTAGGCAGGAAGCTGACAGTTATGTTTGCAATTCTTATGGTCCATGGGCAGAAAATGGACAAAACATGCAGGGTCATTTATTCTTTTTTTTTTTTTTTTTTTTTTAGAGCATTACTGAGCTCCTTTTTGGACAGACATTGTAAAAAGAAAATGTCACTATATAATATATATACTGTGCACTACACTGATAAAATTAAAAACATTAAACTATAAATGTATACAGTAATGTTTACAGTAAAAATACTGCATGTAAGTCAACTTTTTAATCACTTGTACTATATATATATATATACACACACACATTTAAAAAATGTATTCTATTTCACCTCATTTTACAAGAGATACAGATATTGTATTGCACTACCTTCACATAACAGCTAAATAGTTATGTTGTATTTATATCTATTTTACATACAAAACACATGATCTGTATGTAAAATAAGATGTATTATTAAAATACTCTTACACAGAAGTACAAGATATTAATAATTAAATAATAACTAAAATAAATAAGGCCATTTGAATACTTTTAATATTTTAGGTACATTTTGCTGAAAATGTATTTGTATTTGTAGACTGCTTAAATAAAATTCTGAAATTGTTATTTTAATATTATTTTAAACTTTATCAATAAGAAATCTTTGGATGAAATCAAAACTTACAGCCCCTATTTTATGGCTAATGTGACATAATCAAAGACAAAATAGTCTAAGATCATTTAGATATCTGAGAAATGAACTTGATGCTGCTGAATGTGTAGCACATATGAATCTCAAAAAGCCACTACACCACACAGAGCTTTATTTAAAGATCATGAATAAATCATGGGGTGAGTAATGGCCAGAGAGATTTGTGGCAGCCAGTATAACATATATTAGTGCCTTTTGATGATAGACAAAATGAAGAGCTGTTTGTCTGTGAGAGTGAATAATTTATCCATCTGTCAAGAGCTCTTGTCTCTTTAGTATCAAAACATACAGTATAATCAAAGGGCAGCCAGAGTGTTTTGTGTTGTTTAGGAAAGCCCATAATACTACACTGAAGAGACCATTTATTATTTCTTGTCCATTAATCCTCCTGAGTTTGAATGGATTTCTCTGTTCTCGAGGCTCCTTCACTGAAGCTACATAATGCAGAGGAGACTTTGTAAAGAGATTGTAGGGAGGCAGGAGATGGGTTTTAGTGCTTGTCTCATACTTTATTCCAGTGCTCTCAAACCAAAGGTTGGTGCTAATCTGCACCTGAATTTGCCTTATAGTGTAAGGCATATAGTTAAATGATATACCTTTTATTGAATATACCTTTAAAAGTTTGAAAATCTGAAGTGAGCTAGAACTCATAAAACAACAGGCCTTTTATGTACCAAGTCAAGTATTAAGATTGAAATCAGTATCAGTAAACAAAAGACATTTTATTCGGTGAAAATGGTAAAAATAAAAAATACTACTGCAGATGTCAGTTGTAGTATAGTTTGGTGTTCTTAACAGCTTTCTAGTTATAATAGTTATAATGAACCTGTGGCTAAAGTTATAGAGCAACAACATCGCTTACAACAAGCTTTGAACCCTTTGTTTCCCAATGAAATTAAAGAATAATTAATTACAGACACTCGAGGACTTTGCCACTTGAAGGTAAACATAGACTGATGCTGTCTCACACAACCGCTAGATATCTATATAAGTAAAAACTATGGGTCACAAGACGAATGATGGAATAATTTGCTTCTACAAATAACCTGTGGCATCATCCTCTATGGGAGGACAAACTACGGCTCCATGGATAATGTTGGTCAGTCAAGTTCCATGGTGCAGAATGAAATATCATAAAAACTGAGGATGAATCCTGTTATTTGATCACATGATCAAATGATTTAACATTTTGCGACATTAGCAGGTCAGAGTTTGAATTTGTTTATTTGTTTAAAATATATATGGTATTTTAGCCTCAACTGTACTTTGTGTTAGCATGTGAGCAGGACCATTTAACAGACAAAACCCTCGACAAGGGCTGGTAATACTGACAGACAGCCTGATAACTCTGCAAAGGTATAATAGCAACCATATTATCTTTAGTTGCAGCAATCACAAGGTGTCTGATTTTCAATCATCCATGTCTTGGTTATCCAGGAGGAGTTGAATCGAGGGCAACTGGATTTGGATTTAGATGACTGAAGATGTTTCACCTCTTGTCCAAGTGGCTTCTTCAGTTTTGATCAGTTCAGTAATTGCAAGAGAAATAGAAGAAATACTGTAGTTTGGCAGGAATGTCTACTTTAATATATTTTAGTGGCCACTGCAGCACATCACTATAGATGACATTGCATTGCATTGCAGCAAAAGTTAACCAGGTTCAACATTTTTGCTGGAGGACCCTGTGTTGGCACCCTGCTGGTCTCATTCAAACAAACAAGCAGGCTCATGTCGGTGTGAAGGTGGCCTGGTCAGTATGTCCTTCATTTATACTCTGTAAGAAACAGTGTTGATTGGTGTCAGTCTGAAATAGAACTAGGATTGAAATTATATAACCTGTACATATGTAGCAGCAAAAGTCAAGCAGGATATTTGAATGTTCATGGTGAATTACGTCAAGTTTGGCAGGTGCTGTATGTATGAACTCCCCTCAAACCAACACCTGAGCCATCTGCACAGTGCACATGTGTTTCAGTTCCCCACTTTATGTAATTATATTAGCAATGCAGTTGCTGTGACATTGGAATTATGCAAACAACATTGTGGATCATGGCAGAAATATGAGATAGATATGACTTCATTATTATTCATCACACAACAGTGAGTGAAAAAAGCCATTTCAATATTTTTCTATAATGGAAAAATTCTTATGTAAAAACAAATTTAGAACAATCATTGAAACAGAATTAGGTAAACACTGTCAGAAATGGAAACCAGTATATCATTGTAATGATTACAGTTACAGATTGTGAACTTAATTTTCTTGAAATGCAGTCGTGGGAAACTGTGCTTAAAATTGATGCAGAGACATATTCAATATTTATATAGCTGAAATGTCACAGTCCAACTATAATACACGCACATTGACAGTGACAGTGTGAACTCCTATTGGAGAAAGAGTATTTCTTACAGGTCCAGCTCCCACA
Organism: Rachycentron canadum; assembly: GCA_038496675.1. NCBI lineage: Eukaryota > Metazoa > Chordata > Actinopteri > Carangiformes > Rachycentridae > Rachycentron > Rachycentron canadum. The sequence goes on from CM076651.1 coordinate 3,727,446, forward strand.
GGTGTTTTCACTTATCTTGCCTGATTCGACCACCTCTCTGCACCGTGCAGACATGTTCATTCTCTGCTTGACTGAAACCTTTCTGAGTTTTCTTGCACCTGCTTGTGTTGGAGCAGAGATCTAATCACTCAGAATAAGTGAAAACGGCTGTGTATGTGTGAGTCCGTTGGGGAGCATGACAAGGAAGCCATTCGCCCCCCCAGCGTTTTATGTCATGGAATATAAAGACCACCATGGAGGTTTGGAGACGGTGTTTCTGTTTGGTTCGGATGCTGATGTCACGCTGCTCTTCGGACCATGATAAAGGTGGGCTGCCACTTTCGGCTTCAGCAGAATTTGTATGTTGTGTTTCAGTCTGTCTGACTGACCTGTTGCCAGTGAGACTCTGATTCACATGTTTGAATGCACTTTGAGAATCAATCTGTTTTTTTAGAAGAAGAAGAACGTCTCTATTTCACTAACTGGCTTTGAGGCAGGCACATATTTATTGAACTTGTTCAAACCACTCGATGTGGAATTCATTTACACATTTCTCTAAATGATACACAGACAGTCTGTGCATTATTGTGTCAGAAGACAAGTTTTGAGCCTGTTCATTCATTAAGGGACCAATTCATCACCAAAGAAACGCTAAAAACATGTGCCACAAAGCAGACTGTCTCCCCAACCACAGTAAAAAACACTTAATCCAGGTAAACCTGTGTATAGACTATAGAAAGCAAGCGAATATGTTACATATATGAGTCTGCTATGTGGTTATGTTGATATTACACATAGTTTGTGTTGGTGGCCCTTCACTGTTTGTCATAGTCCTGTTATCAGTTAGCAGAGGCAGACAGACACTGTAGCCACCTAATAAAGTCCTTCATTACACGTGTAAGACAACGCTTTCATATTAATATTACAAAGTACACACACATCTTCATAGAGTATGATTATGGCAATTGATATGCAACAGATGTCAGCTGATATTACAGCTACTTTCAGAATATGAATATAATTTCTGAATTTATAAACATCAGAGCTTTTGTGCCACAGTTGAAATGAGTCTCCCATTGTCTTGTAACTGAAATCGCTCCTGTTTCCCTTCATCGGTTTGAGTCAAGGCTCCAAATTAAAGTGTGTACAGTTATTTATTATAGTGGCCTAAAACTCTTAGTGCCCAAAATTTGTAGGGGTGTCCCAGTGGCACGCATGGTAGAGATTTTAAAGCCATAGTCCTGATCAAAGCAGCTTGTGTTTGAATCCAACCTGCAGTCCTTTACTGCACATCATCCCCTCTCTCTCCCTGAACTTCCTTGCTCTCTCTATCACTGCAATTTTCACAATAAAGAAAAAAGGACCTCAAAAAACTTGTAAGGTTCTTCTTGTCGTTGTCATGTCGTGGAGAAAAGATGTGCGGTGGCAGCAATAAACCAAACACCTTGAAGGTGAGAAAAGGAATGACTGAATTTCATAAAGCCAATAGAAACTTCCAAAAAGTGATGAGCCCTTATGTGCAGACACATAAATTGAGTCATCATCAAGTGCAGGTTCTTCAAAAGTGATTTTAATGAGGCTGTAACCAGTTCACTATGGTGTTCCTGACACAATAGTGACTACTAGACAACATGAGACCCACATAATTCACATATTTTAAGATTCTGTGTACCCAGGGTACCATTATTTCTAATGTCCACAGTGTTTATGGTCGCTCATAAACCTGCTTCGAAATCATTAAAAATAGAAGAAGAAGCAGAAATATCAGTTTAAAAAAAAAAAAAAATTTATAAGAACATTTTTCATGTTGAATGACATGTGAGTTTATTCAGTTTAAATCCGTCATTTATTATTCTGTGATTATTGATGGGAAGCATAAAACTCTCCGCCTACTCTTAAATCCTGAACCTCAACATCTCAACATCACATTTCATATTCATACTATAATATACAGCGAAACAATATGTCGTATGTATTTCTATTACTGTGCTAGACCTTTCATATACAGTCATAGAATCAGGGGGTTATTAGCATCAGAGGCATCATGCATTGTGGAGGTTAAGGGGTGGTTGCTATGACACGGCCCAAGCTTTTATCCTGTGCTGTAGATTAAAGTGATGGTGGAGAAGATGTGTGCAGCATTGTATATGCATGTACATGTTTGAAGGAGGGTCTTCTTTGTCTGTGTAGCCCTGCACTGTATTTCAGCCCTGTGAGGTCGTATATAGGTTTTGTAGGAACCATTATACATAACATATTATATCATATGTATGTGTATATGTATATATGTCATTGCTGGAATGACTGTTTTTGTAATTCAACCTTAAAGGTTGAAATAGATATAGATAGATGATTTTTGGTAAAGCAAGAGCACTTTTATAGCAATTTGTTACGCTACAGCCAACAGCTTGTTAATGTAGCATAGCACAAAGACAAGGGGAAAACACTAGCCTGTCCAAAGTTAACACTCTTTCATTACAGTTTTTTTTAAATCTGTACAAAAAAAATAATTTCAACAAGGACATTTTGTGGTGTTTTTGTGGCCTTAAGCAAACTGCTAAAAAGTTCAGCATATAAACCCTGTAAAAAATAAAAATAAAAAAAAGTAATTGTTAACTCAGTTTTGTTATGTAAACAAACAATATATTTCAAGATAGTAAACAAGATATTTGTTACCACTGGATAGAGCCAGACTAGCTGGTCCACAGTCTTTCAAGCCTATATGCTGAGCTACAATAGTCAGATTGCACAAAGTACAAGGTTGAAGCACCTTTATTTTACTCTGGTGCTTCTATTTTAAGATATATCTTATTTTAAGCTACTTTTTTTTGGCATGACAATTTTTTGGTAATCAAATTAACAGTTACAAAGGTAAAACACTGCTTACATGTGAATACATCATAATAATGTAATAATATACTGCTCTGAAAGGATCCATTTTGCATAAGGATTATGTATTTTTTTACTTCCATCTGCTATGTTCTGAATGTATGTTACCACTCTCATCTGAGCTGATGCAAACAAATGTAAAGTTTGTAGTACCATAGCTAAACATGTCAGGAGATCTGTATTCATTTATAAAAGAAGATGTGGCGTTAAATGGCGACGTGGGTCACAATAAAGTCCATGTGAATTAATGCTTCAGTAGATGAGCAAAGCTTTCATCTTTACAGCCACAGCAAACATTTTGACATTGATTCATGGTTATCACAGTATACTTTGAACTTTTCTGAGGCCTCACTGCATGTTTGGTTTGAAGTCAATATTATTGTCTCAGATGTTACATTTACAGCCATTTAAAATATGGAGCACTCAGAAAAAAACAAACTGTGTGAGGTACTAATGAACCTGTGTAAGAAGCTATAAATTCAATTCAAAGGTGCTGAGATGGTCAGAAAATGAACTGTATGTTCTGTATGTTCAGTTCTACCTAATTGCATTTATGCATGCATATACTACATCATACTGCGGTGTAATGTGGGGCCGATGGATAGGGCAGTGCTTCTTAAATAATCTCTGCAACCAATCTTGGAACAGAGTGGTTATGCATACATCCTCTGTGTTATATAGAAGCCTGAAAATCCATATCTCTAACTGATAAACTGATAGGATCACCTCCAGAAAATAAACTACGTATTGTATCTATCAATTTTTAATCTTAATCTAAGATGTGTACAGGGTTAATTAACTGATCGTCTCGGTTGTATCTTCTAATAAAAAGGATGAATCATACACTATGTGAGTCCATAACATTTGAACGTCTTCCTTTTTCCAAGACACACTAAAACATTTACTACACTTAATTAATTCATGCATAGTGTTAATTAATTCATGCAAAAGTAGTAATAATAGTGATTGGTTTTCTGATTGGTTTTCTTAATGCTAAATATTATTTATCACTTGGAACTGAAAAAAAACTCTGATTATATATTAAAATATGTAACATTGTTGCTCATTTAATGGGTTTGAGGCAAAACAATACTGTCATAAATAAGCACATGATATGTATATTCGATATTTATTTTACAGCGGTTGTAAAAGCTGAGGGGAGTCCTCTCAGATAAAAGCCTGAAATTTTTGGTGCGTCATCCAATTCATCATAAAATTCATAGTGTCAAAATCACCTCCATTCAATGGGTCTTCGAACCATTCAGGTGAAAAACACATTTCATGTACAGAGGTTAAATGGTCCGTCTTGATCAATACTCTTTGCTCTGCAATCAAAAATGTCATAAAGCGTCATATACAGAGAGGTCTCATGAATCGATTACTCTGGGCTTTATGTATTTCAGGGAGCCACTGGGCTGTCAAGAGTGTGTTGTAAATGCATGTTTTATATATCCGTAGAGGGAAGGATTATCCTCTGTCATACTCTCAAACCCTCAATATTTATTATTTTGTGATTGTTTAGTGTATTTCAGTTACATAAAGAAACAATATAAATAATCACCTTGACCACAAAACATGAAAACAACTCACAAATAAGAACTAAAATCAAAGTACAACTAAGGCTTTTGCAATTATGACCATGAGCCAAAATGTTGACAAAAGTATGGTTATGATTATGGCACCAGGGGAAAAGTTATTGGGTCAGCAAATATATTACAGATCGGCCAGAGAAAATGTGAACATCTGAACCCAATCCATGGCAATTCATCATCTGCAATCACAAATGTCAACCTCATGGTGGTGATAGAGGAAAAGTCAGGGGGTCACCAAAGTTTGTAGGATTTATAGTCTGGGGGGTATAAATATCATGGTAATTAATGAAATAGTTGTTGAAATATTTCAGTCTGGACCAAAGTTTTTGGATCAACTGACTGAGAGAGCAACGAACCTGCTAGTATGATTGAATATAGATTGAATAAGCCGCCCGCCATTTCCCACAAAGCACTTCTGTTGGGTTTCACCTGATCTCTTGACTTTTTTTAAGCAGCATGTTGACTGATGACAACAACATGCCGGTGATGTCTTTATTACACTTCTCACAAGAAGAACTAAATTCTGCCAGACGGATCCATTTCACTGTCTATCCCAACCTTATTGCACCTCAGTGTCCCTGCAGTTATATGAAGATCTCTGCTGTCATTAATAATCTGCTCTTCACACCCCTGACATTTGCTGTTGTGTTCATGCCATAATTCAGCCCTTGACTGGATCTAAGGCCTTGTTTATATGCTGTTCCACTCCAGACGGTGTCAGGAGACTTTATATAAGTGTGGTGTCTGTAAATGAGAGTTCTGCTGAATGAGATATTTTAGACTACTGCAAACACACCTCTGTAAAATCCCCTAAATGTTTAGGTTAAATAAAGCATATTTTAACAGAACACAATCTTCCTCTAATAAATGAAAAGTGTGCACACCTTTGCTGAGCTAACAGACCCTTTGGCTCAACACTGCTCTTTGAATCTGGCTTTAACTAATTAACTTATGGTGGCGACTGTGAGTTTGCTATGACTGTGCTTTTCTTTGGCTTCTGTTACTCTACATGAATCATGTCACAGATGAACACGAGGCCTTCAAAGCAACCACTGATTCTGAGGAAATGAAGGATAATTCAATGCACCACAATCCTGTAATTACAACTTGAGCAATCGAGAACAACAGACGATTATTCATCTGAATTGAAAAGCATCAGAACATCAGACATCTGCATCTCATAACAACTAACTGAAATCCAATAGTTTTACAACACTGTTTGCTGGAATTAATTTGATGTTACACTTCACTGTGAGTCCTGGATATTGAATATTGGATATTGAATATATATTTTTAATTATCTACTGTATGACACCCTAAGACACCAATGTGTAAAGTTATCAAATGTGACATTCAAGGGAATAATTTGGCATTTTGAGATACATCTTTTTTTTTTTTTTTTTGCGGTTTACAAGAGGAGATTGATACTGCACACACATCTGTTCATTAGCTTAGCTTGACATGAAATCCTGGAAATGGAATTGACACGTTGCAGTTTTACAGGAAGGTAATGTGCCGGACTATTTTCTTCCCTGTTTCCAGTGTTTATGCTGAGCTATGCTAGCTATCAAGTGGTATATAAGTGGTGGCTAACCAGGACTTCCCCTTTCACCTTTCACTTTTGTGTTTTAAACATGTTTTATTACAGATTCAGTAAAGTGTTATTTGAGGTATTTTAGGGTTGTTGTTTTTTTTACATGTTCATTGACCTGTGAAGGTTGTTGTCAAAAATAAGATCTGGTGGAACAGTAGCAGCATAAAAAAATTTTTTATGACATTTTGTTTATTTTGAAACTGCGAGGCTGCACTTCAGCACAACTTTGAACTAAATTTAGCAAATTTAACATGCTCCTATTGGCAATGCTAACATCCTAAGGATTAGCAGGTTTTACCAGGTTCACCCTCTTAGTATATTCTATTAGCATGCTAACATTTGCTAATTAGCACTAAGCACAAAGTACAGCTGAGGTGAATGGGAGTGTCAAAATGTAACAGTGATTCATTCAGTAATTGTTGAGATATATCATATTTAATCACAAAAGTCAACCTTATGGCAGTAGAGTATGAATCAGAGAACCAAAGTCAATGTGAGTCATCCTGTGGGGACCATGAATGTCTGTACAAAAAAAAAAAAAAGCTGCCAAAAACATGTCACAGACCATGAACATAAATGCCAAATCTAATAATAAATGGGCTGAATGAGATTCCTTGGGAAAGAAGTCAAGGCATTTTAAGGGGTCAAATCAGGATACACAGTAATATCCCTTTGACCTTAATAATAAGTGTCACTGAGTGAAATGAGCCTCTGAAGTGATAAAGTTGAGGCTCCTGTGGGATCATGGGTAGTGAGAGCTGAACTCTCTGCTGGCTCGGCCTTGGACTTGGCAGCAGCCTCCTGCTGTCACTGGGGGCAGATGGTCTCTCTCTCAGACTCGGGCGTCAGCTGTTCACATGAGCACAGATGAGTGCATCAGACTCTGAGTCTCACCCACAGCTCACAGACTCCTGACGAACTCCTGACAGCTCGCTCCCTGTTGGGTTTACTGGAATATTTCAATGAAGACACTTTTCTTCCACTGATAAAGCTCTGTGCAGATATGCCTCAGTCCAGGTAGGTCACAGAAATATCAGTTACTCATTTCATTTCTTCATTTGTCAGAGATTATTTGTTATGTTCTTATATCGCTTGTTAAGAAGTTCTTTGATTCCTGTAGATTATGATAGTGACTTATTGCTGAATAAAGAAAGTCAAATAACATTTCATGACAAAATTTCGCAAAAATATATCAAACCAATATAAAGAGAATTATCTCAGAAGCTTTTCAACCTCCGTAGGGCATTTATTTTTGTTTTGAAAGTTTGGAAAGTGCTTTTGTGTTTAGCACTCACCTTTACAAAAGGACAGAGTTGACATAAGCAGACAGAAGGATCACTCACCTGCTAAAGCTCCTCTAATTCCATTTGCTGACTGTGGTATCTGCCTGAACGGCTTATAACGTCCTTACAGTAATACACATGAGCTGTAGCTAGACAGTCGTAGTATGAGCGAAGATAAGAGGAGTTTGTAAACATCATCCATGCCTTTGCACAGTTAGAGACCTTTGGTCTACTTCAGTTAAGAAAATATAGTTTATATTGATTTATTTCAGTTCAAGTGTTGCAAGAAACTACACACTTTCACTTGTACTTTACAATTGAAATTTCCATTTTCTATTGTGTATTATACCTCACTTCGTTTATTTGATAACCTTAGTTGCTTTTCAGATTCAGATTAATAATAAACATTTAGTCAATAAATAAAATATGATATATTATTACAGTTTAAATAACAATCCAAAAGTATATAACATTACCTGCACCTTTTTGAGCTCTAACATTAAAGTGACAGTGGTACTTGAATACCTGTATTTTTCTCTTGGATAAAATTTTAAATGTATGACGCACAGAGTATTTCTCCATCGTTGTATTTCTACATTTACATTTACAACAGTAAAAAATAAGAACTTCCTCGATGTCTGGTTGTTATTGTCTCTATGAGGCTTTAGAATATTTTGTAACACCGTTGAGCTGTTTGCTTTAGTTGTATTGTTCACTACACAGAGTACCTAACCACATTTCCAGAATAACAAGTCTGTATGACGATGGTACTAAGCCACCAGGTCATTTCCTTATCTGCATCCTGCTCTTGAACAAAAGAACCAGGAAACTCAGACTCAAACTCAGAGGGGATCCTCAGTTTCCTTCACTGGTTCCTGAACAGATGTTTACATGTGTGGGAAAGAGCTGCAACCTCTCATATTTTCACATAAATAACACGTCATTTGGAAGCATTGTGATATTTCATATTAAATCTAAGCAATACTTTGACAGGGTTCGCTCCCTGGATGGTCATAAGACTTGATTAATAACTCTTGAGTTGGAAAAACCAGAGATAAATTCATGTTTGTTGTTGCGACGGACTGAAAACATTCTCTTCTTTTTGCAGGTGCACAGCAGGAAATTGTTTTGTCCAAGTTCTTCAGTCAGGAGTTTCCTCTTTCCCTGGATGCCACACGCAGGAAGCTGCAGTTTCCCCCTTTCAATGAACAAAGCAGATTCTCGTCCAGACCAGCCGCACAGCAATAGGAGAAATAATCCTCCAAGATGGCAGTAACTCCAGTCTATGCTACTGAGGAGCCAGGAGCCGACTTAGCTGAAGTGGACATGTGCACACTTGAGATTAATATGAAGTATGAGGTCATCCCATCCATTGTCTGCTCTGTTTGCCTTTCATTTGGCCTCATCTACTGCTTTTTCGGTATGTATTCATGACACCAGAGCTAAAGGTTGGAAGATCAAGGTAGAGAGTAGTTTTTAGAGTAGAGTACCCCTCCTTTAACATCACTATTAAAACATTTTTCTGTTTTTATACTCAGCATGTTTCATTAGCTCACCTGAAGACTTAAACCCTCTGTGGCAGGTGCCTGCAGGCTACCAGGGGTTTAGGGTGGATAAGCCCAAGAAGAGGCGGATTGGTAGTTGTGTGTCTGAGTGTGACAGAGGCAGCGTGTGTGAAGTGCCACCTGTTGCACTGACTGACATCTCACAAGCGTCACAGTGTTAAAACCTGACCAAAGTTCATGTGGGTCTTTGGCAGGGATCTTTATCAACAGCTGTAAATGTCCAGGTAACAGCTGTATGTTTATGAATATTAAGATTTATAAAGGGAAAAAAAAAATCTGTATACAAATCCAATAAACACAATCTGGGAGTATGATTGGAAGTTGCGTGTCCTGTGGACTTGCTTCCTAAAACATGTGACATTATGCAAACACCCACGCTGTAGATGTCTGTGTGTCTGACAGAGCATGTCAGGGTTAGTGTTGCCCGTGGGGAAGTTTATGTATGTAAATTGTATATAATTTGGAGTTAAACAGCAGCGTCAGTGGTGCAGGTGAAGACAGTATTGACATAGTTCTGTTTCCTTTAGGTAATTTGTGACCAAAAAGCAGAGAGATGAGCTTTTACTTGTGTTACTCACATAAAAAATGGCAATGGCAGATGCTGGAGCTGGACGTGATCACTGGAACAAATTTGCCTCTAAAATGTGTGACCCATCGCAACCAGCAGTGTCGTCCAAGCAAATCTCATCATCGTAGCTCAAAAATCGACGTGAGATTTCTGTCAAGAACCAGTTAAAGTGCCACAATCTGCAAAGTTACCTCAGTGTTTGGCTTTGGCAAATGCATTATACAAACAAAGCAGGCTGAACTTTTGCCCTGTAGCTCCTGATGAGAACACAAATGTCACAACGAACTTTGTTTATTTTCAGTACGCTGCCTCTCTTGATTGTATCATGAAGTGCAGTAGTACACAGTATGCTGTAGGCTATGTTGTATTTACGGTATTTTAAAATTGACTTGGCTAAAAGCAAAACTTTGTGGTGGTCATTTCCTCAAAGTTTATATAAATAACAATAGGGGAATATTAATAATGATTAATATTATTTTGAGTTAAAAACAAAACACATTTTTATTTCCTGAATCTGCTGTGTTACTGTAAATGCAGATGATGTGGTCTACATTTTTTACATTTTTCATTATCAAACACAAAGTTAGTTTTTATTCTAGACAGCGAACTTTAGATATTTTATTCACTCAGCATTAATGGAAAGCATTAACATTAGACCACAATGAACACAACACATGCTCAGTACATTGCAACATTATCATCAAAAGCAAAGAAGCCTCATTTTCATTCCTTTTTCCTTTATTTAGTGTCAGTTGTTGCATTGATTAAGTGGATTCACTGCACATTTAGTAATAATGACTAGTGCTAATATCAGTGGCTTGATTTTCAGGCTAAATGCGATTGTGTTTTTGTATTTTGCATCATGTATGTGATATTACTTTGTGTATAAAAGTGAGAACTTGTTTTTTGTATTTAGAGTGAAACACTGCAGCTCCCTGTGGATTTGGGAGCATGGATGAGTAGCTGATCTTTGCTTTAATCGACTCTCCAGGTTACCGCTGCTTCAAGATGGTCATGTTCTTCTCTGGCTTCATGTCTGGCTCGGCAGCCGTGCTCCTGTTGTACCACAAGGAGTCTGTGTTGGATGTCCAGCTGGGGCCAGGGACCAAGGCGGGGATCGGCCTGGGCGTGGGTGTGCTCTGTGGGCTGATGACAATGCTGGTGTTGACGATGGGACTCCTCCTCAGTGGCCTGCAGCTTGGGACCCTGCTCTCCCTCGCCGTCCTGGTGGTTATCGGACAGTTTCACAGCCTTACTCCCATGTGGGTGCCTCTCAGTGCTGTACTGGCCGCAAGCATCACCGCTGCTGTCTTCACACTTCAGTGGCAGAAACTGTTCAGCATTTTCTACACATCTGTGTTTGGAGCAACCACAGTGATGCTGTGTGTGGATTACCTGGTGGGGACATTTGTGATGCCAGACCAGGTGTATGATATGTTTTGTCAAGTTGCCCCACGTCCATTGTGTTGGTTTAACTGGACAATCACTGGAATTTGTCCCGTTATGAGTCTTATAGGTGTGTTAGTGCAGTGGAGGTTTACTGCCAAAGGAGTATCACACAAAGAAGGTGAGTTTAATTCCACCTCCAGGCTCAGGTTTTCATTTTAAACATGCCATCCAGGATTAAAAACCTCCTTCTGTGATTTTACATTCTCATGATTTCCTTCCTTTCTTCTCTTTGGATGCCTCCCAGTTTCACACAAAAGACAGAAGAAACATGCTACGAAGCACAGACACAGAGAGTCCAGGAGAAGACCTCAAACAAACCGTCGGCGCAGGCCTCCACCCCTGAAACGCTACGCTGGTGACGTCCTGGCACCGGTCAGTGGCTGAGATTAAAATGTGTCATCCAGCATGAGTTTATCTTTTCATCCAATGAAATGTGTATATTTTAATCAGCAAAATGCAAATCAAGTATTAAAAACTAAAAGTATTCATCAAAGTAATGGAGAAAAATGCTGTATTCTAATATATTTTTCTATATATAGAAAACTATTCTATTCTGCACTATATTAGTGCATTTTTATTACTAATGCATTATGAAGGGCTGCCAATAGTATGACTATGAATCTGCCAGTGAATTGTTTTGCCTATAAAACACAAATATATTCAGTTTACTGACATGAATGAGACAGACACAGCATCAAATCCACACATTTGAGAAGTTGAACCCAACATATGTTTGACTTAAATATAGATTTGATTATCAGCAATAATACGTAGTAAATATAAGTAGTTTTTTTTTTTTTTGATTCGATTGACTCATTAGTTATCTGATAAATCAATGCAGTGCTACATTAACGTGTAGTTATTATGTGCTGGTGGGGATTCTAAGATCTGTAAAACTAATTTTTCATAAAACAATTGTGCTTTCTATGTAAAAATGTCAGAAATCCCAAATGTCATGGAGTCATAATGCAAATTACCATAAATAAAAGTAAAATCTCATAATTAGTACAGTAGTTGATTCAATAATATAAATGATCCTCAAATCACATTGGGTGGTCAGTGCCATTTCAATGTGTCTTCCTCCTGTTTTGCCTTTCAGAGTTACCTCCAGAGCCTTCAGGAGCGACAGATGGGAACAGGCTCCTCCACCAGCAGCGTCAGCACTATCACACATGCTCTAATTGACTTTGACTTTGAGACAGGCTCCATGGTGCCTCTGACTGCTGCCTCCCCTGTATTCACGGTCTGAAAGAAACACAGCATCAATTATTTGTGGACCACATACATCGAAAGGAATCTGTAAGATTATATCTGAATCTGCGAACTGTTCACTTCCACGGAAACAATCCAACCATTTCGACTGCTGCCGTGAATCCACCTAAAACTGAGATCATGATCAACATGCACACACGGTGTAATTCGAGATGCTTGGAGATCGACCTCTGAATGATGAGAAAGAAATAACAAAACATCCACAGTCATCAGACCCGTGATGGTTGGACAAATGGTTTATCTCATGTTTTTTCTTAAATACAATCATAGAACAAACTTATATTCTCTGAATACTATGAAACTCTCTGTTGTTGTTCATGCCATTGGATAAAAAAACATCCAATGGCATGAAGTGTGCATTAGATTAGTCAGGGTTTTGAGTTTTGAAGTTCATATTATATGGTTACAAGCTATAAATTCACACCAGCACATGCAATAAAATGAAGGATATGCATCATAAAAATGGGAAATGTTTAACAATAAACCAATTAAATCACTGGTTTGACAGCAGCAGCAGCTTTTGTTTAATGTTTTTATGAAAGGGTTGTTTTATATTAATGCCTGTTAAAGTAAAGCTATGTATAAAACAGCCACTGTGGGCAATTATGAGATAAGGTAGAGGAAAAAATGTTTTATTTTATCTCTCAAAATTTAGTCTCATTTTTATGGTAAAACTTTTTCACTCTGTTGGAGGGCGATATATACAAACATTGAAGTTTGAAGAATGTGTAATAGACATTTAAGGTGATATACCTGAATTTTATGCAATTTAATTTGGACAATCAAAAGCGGAAACACTGTGTCTTTTTCAGCCCTTTTATAATTAATGAGCTATCATGATAAGCTCGTGTTTAATTAAATACATTTTGAATGTGTGATTTAAAGGTAGCAAATTACATAGTCTGCAATTACTGAAAAAGAAGAAGAAAATAGACATAAATGGTAAATTATCTTTAGCTGAGGCTGAAGTTAGACAGTTATCGCCTTACTACTGTTTCCCTGTTGGTTTGGTTAAGATGCTTTTAAATCACATAGTTGTCTAATATTAAACGATTCTTGAACTGATAGAAACTCAGCCAATAACTAATAATGAACCTAAAGTTAATTGCAGTTTATCTGAGCAGTTTGTCAAGAATATCCAAAGACCGAGCTCTGTAGTTGCATTTTCAGGCACTGTGTGGTTTCTATGGCAGTGATTTTACGTGGGGAAAATAATCCGCGAACACAATAACACATCACAATCTTTCTATTTTCCAGTTTGTCATCCAGTCTGAAAATTTCAAACCTTTTTTCTTCACTTTATTGCTTCTGTGGTTATTGCTCTGTGTCCATAGGGCAGTGGATAACAACATCCAATCTCACTGAATCACACTCTTCATGTCTGATAATAGCCACTTTTTATATAACAATATCCTGTTGCCACAAAGAGGAAACATCATATTATGCAAATATTTATTATTTTGTTGAATTCATGCTCATTTTATCTAAAAGTCATAATCATTCTCTCATCCCTAAAGCATGTCAAACACTCTGAAAGCATTTGTCAGGCTCCTTGTAAATGAGTGTCTCTCTCTGTTTTCATTCTGTGACTCTGTGCAGGATAAGGTTAGTGTTGAGTCCCTGGTGGCCCCTGGTGGCTCAGTCATCACACTGCATCCAGTGTGAGGCGATGTTTAGAGGATAGGCCTTCTCCGCTGCTTGGTGGTTCTGGTTTACGCGCCAGTACTTAGTGCCTTTGAACATGTATATATGACCGTTTGTCCACGTTAAAGCAGCATCAGTATTGCTGGGTGCACCGTAGAAGAGATGTCCAATAGGTTTGGGATATGAACTGAAGTCTGTTGGACCAATCTCATCCCACTGCCAGTATCCAGATCCCTAACACAAGAGGTACATTATTCTCCAGAAGCTGGATATTCAACAAAAAAATGTCACAAATGAAATTGAAGCAAATGTTATCTTAAGCACTTACTTTGAAGAATAGCAATTTTTTGTTCTTATTGAAGTACAAGGCTGAGTCAATATTTGCAGGGATATTGACCAAGCGTTTGGGGAAGCTGTGGTCAAGTTTGAAGCCTGTGTATCTCCATACTTTGTCGTCTGCGAGAAGATATTTGGAGAGAAGAAGAGTATTCTGTAAAAACTGTGATAACACTGACTATAATTTGATCCTGTTAGCATTACACATCATGCTCCTGTGAGAAATCTTGAAACTATGAAATTGAATCCACCTTTCAGAAAATAGGACTTTCCAGTCCGCTGAGAGTGAACAGCTGCATTGAGGTTCCCTGGCAGCTCCCTCCAAAGCATTGAGATACGAATGGGAGTGTTGTAGCCAGAGCTGGACACTGTCCAGACATACTGACCACTGAAAACATATGTCTTACCTATGGGACCTATGGGAACATAGCGCAGGAGAAAGATCATCTGTAGATACATTTCCCTCTAGGGGGAAATTACTGAGCTAATATCTTTTCTTAAGCAAAACGCAGAGATACACATACATACCCAGCATCACTGCATCCAGTGTGTCCTTGCAAGGATCTGCAATAGCTTCTCCTGGCACTGACTGACCTGGATTTCTGGATGGAGGATTAGGCTCTGGCTTTCCTGAAATTGGACAATGCTGCACATTGCATTAATTATACTTCAAAGAACATGCATACGTTAGCAGCGTAATGCTGTAATGACATCACCATATAAAGCCTGAATCCCTCGTATGTCATCTGGATGCAGCTTGAAGTCTGAGCGGTATCCGTTGTATATAGGTCCCATGAGTGCACTGTCATATTGTGAGTGTCCCAGACCAAGAGCATGGCCGATCTCATGAGCTGCAACAATCCTCAGGTTGGAGCCGTGGCTCTTCCCTTCTGTCCACAGTTCGTCCTCGTCAAAGTGCACAATGCCAGATTCAGGGGCATCAGCGTGGGCTAAAACACGGCCTAAAGACAAGGCAAGGACTTTAATTTGTTTTCACGAGTCAGTGAGATCACAAAACTTTCACTGAAATCCACTGAGTATCAGTTTGTTCAGCTTTTATGGGAAGAAAGCTGCTCCTACCTCGCCCATCAAAGGGAACTGGACATGTCTTATCTTTTCTGTGAAAGGAGATTTTGATGTCTGCTCTTCCATGTTGCAACTCCCTGAACTTTAAAGGTGACACAGCCATCCAGTACTTGAATGCATTCTGAATGGCCAAACGGGTGTTTTTCTGGCCCAGGTCCGGAGTGTAGTTATAGATGCGATAGGTCAGCATCTTCTTCCGCCAGTAACCTGTTCAATTAGGAAACACTGGAGTCACTTTTTATTTATATTATACATTTACAAGCTAAATACAAAAAATAGGCAGTTTATTAATAATGTTAACACATAATATGAAGGAAGTTACTCACCCATGACTCGGTATTTGAGAGACTTGTTATTGAAGTGGTCCTGTAGGCCACACCGAGGTTTGTTCATCATTGCCAGTGTGGCTGAATCTAGTTTCCCTGATATTTGCAGATTTGTTGCTTTCTGAAAGATTCTGATGTACAAAATAAAATGTTATGGTATTTGTATCGACCCAAACACACAAACCAACACGGGATAAAGGTCAAAACAGACGGGAACATGTTAATCTACTTTTGCCATGTAGAAAAAGGATGAACTGCAGTTACCTTGTGGCTTCAGCTATTTCCTCGGGTGGATGGTTTTGGCCTTTACCATCCAGTGGGATGTGCAGATAACCATATGTCCTTAAATACTCCTGAAGGGAGAGAAATCATTGTAAGAGTGGTAGATGACATATCCAGATCATTAACTGCTCAGTATTAGCAACAACATGTACTTTAGTGAAGGAGTTATTATGCAGAATGGGCTCTGTCAATGTAATGTAGGTACATTATTTGACGATTATTATCAAACCAGTGCTTAAATGCTGTAATTGGTTGTGGAGCTAGTTTTATCAACTTTATACAACATTAGGTGTTTTAATCTACACCAATGCAACCTCAAAAGACTGTGCATATGTTTTACACATCTTTATCTATAAAGAACACAGTAATTATATGTGACATAAATGTTCACATGGATAAGTGTAGAAAGCCATTTTATTGATCTCTGATTGATTCCCCCGACAAACCCTGAGAAGTTAATCTCGCCAACGTCACCGAAGGATATTTTTGGTCCATTTGAACCAATCGAAATGAAACAAACAAGATCCCAATGATTTGGCTGAAAGTAGAAAAACCTTTGTCCTTTCTGTAAAATAAAATAATATACACAGTATTATTAATTTTCTGAAAATGTTATATTTGATTCTATAGTCTATTATCACAGTTATTAATTAGCTTTAAAATGTAATTTCTGTGGGAGTTGTCATTGAATCAAACCTCAAAGACTCAATATGATGGACAGTGTCCAGCTCAACACGGGTTCAGATGTTTCTCTGCTATTTGAATGACAAACCTCTTATAAGTCTTAATCTTATATTTTTGCAATAACATTTAAAGTGATGTTTCAGTATCTCCACTTCTCTGCATGTTCTTACCACTGCTTCTGTCAGTTCTTCTCTGCTCAGGGCAACAGATGAAGCAGTTGTCATCACAATAAGAAGCAGCATTAACTCCAGTCTGGATCCCATTTTCCAGCCACTGAGTAATACAAACTTTTCCAAATCGGATCCAACACAACAAGACGACCTTTTCAATTTTTAAACAAGATTTGAGTCTTTCTAAGCGTCAGTGAAGACTGAAGCTCCTCCATGTACGTCCATCCTCTGTGTATTAGTCCTTCTGGGCTTCCTGTATCAAAGCTGAAGTTGGTGTCCCTGTTTAGGGATTCAGTTTTTATACCATCAAGTGTCTGTTCAGGGACGGCCTCAAAACCACATCATAAACCTTTACAAGGAATGTGTGGATGACAAAAACCAACACATATTTCAGACTCTAACATCATGATCACGCCTTCTTACACCATCATTTAGATCCATTTGTCTCCAAGAGTGTAAGAATAACTTCCAAGTAATGTTGTTTACGTCAAAGGAAGCAAATAAATGAAGGATTAGCTCTGTTAAAAAGATTAGCTGCCCACCATCTATTAAAGGTGATGACTTACGTCATTGTGGTGGGAAAAAAAAAACAACACATTTTTTGATATTCAATTAAGCTGCAATACTTAATAAGTGAATTATTTTCCAGACTGTTCAATTGTGATTTTTATGAAACACGTTCCACATAAATCTGAACATTCTTGACTTCATGGTTGCAATTTTGTGAAGAAAACAACTTACCACACTTCCTCCATGAGACAACAGTTAATTATATTGTTCTGGATGCAGGAGACCATTCAAGGAGAAACAATAACGCCCCCGTGTAACCATTGCTTCGAATCATCTTCTGAATGAAGACAGAACGCCTCCTTTTCTGCTTTAACGTTGTGGAGAACAGCTCATTAAAAGTGAGCGGAGATGGAAAAGACACCACATGATTGAAACAATTACAGTTACTACATTTAACAACCATTTTAATGTACTGGATAGTCCCAGATTTCTCACCAGCAGAGGGCATCTTTTATCTGTTATGTTTTATTTAATCTAATAATCTTATCTAAAAAGGGATTTCCTGCCCTTTCCCCTTAGGTGTAGCGTCCTCCTTTGCAAAATTCAAATGAACTGATTGTTATTGACTGACTGAGCAGAACGAAACCTTCAGCTGTGTCTCAGCTCAATCTACAAATTGACAAAATGATGTATACACAATTTACACCTTTAAAAACACAAATAGAAATAAGTGTAAATAAATAAGTATACTATGCTAAAATGAGCTATTAGGTGCGCTGACTTTTGAGCTGGTTAAATTAAAATGATTATTTCTTGAAGGAGCTCTAGAAAGATATTTGAGAATAAAAAGATTGTTTTGGAAAAACATTTTGCATTTGTTTAATTAGCAGTTGTTTTCTAATGGATTCATCTGCATGTGTACTATAAAAGTTCCTCTTAAAGTATGATTTAATGAGCATAAAAAGGAGTTAGCACATTCTCCCTGTCCCCCTGGGCGCGCCGGCTTCCTCCCACAGTCCAAAGACATGTACATTAGGTTAATTGGTGACTCTAAATTGCCCGTAGCCGTGAATATGACCACCACTGGTTGTTTGTTTGTCTGTATATTCGGCCCTTCGCTGCAATAGACTGGCAACCTGACCAGAGTGAACTCCACTCTCACCCAGTGTCGGCTGGGATTGGCTCCAGACCCCTGACCCTGCGTGGATAAGTGGTATAGATGATGGATGGATGGATTAAAAACAGCATGCTGTGATAAGTAGATTAGATTTAAAGGGACACTCAAATTTCTAGCAAAAAGCTTTTGGTACAAACACAGTGTCGGTGTATATCAGACGGGGGGGAGGGAGGGGGTCTAACAAAAATATAAATTTGCTTGATGGAAAATGTAAGATTCAGTTTTTAGGGTATAACCTTTAAAAGGGACTAAAAAAAAAAAAAGATATCTCTCACTGCACTGTCTCCATTTCAACTGATGCAAGTTCCCAAACTTTATGAACTAAAATGTTAAAGTGGCCCTTTAAGTGGTGCCTAACAGGCCTAACTCAGGGCAAAAAATACCCTCAACTCTGAAAGCTGGCTATTGTTCTTACTGTTGATTTACTTACTCTGAGGACAAACCTTTCAATAAGAGGGTTCAGAAATGTTTAGTTTCACTTTCTGAAAAAGGATGAATAGTTTGCTGGTCATTCCACTTTGTTAGGAACTATTTTCAGTCGTGGATTTATACAGATGTGGTGTATTTACAGATGTAACATGGTGTATGTGGAATCAACTCGCTAACTAGTCCCAATGTTCACGTGATGAATGTCATTCGGTGCAACAGCATGGGTCATTGATGTGTTTTTAATCGTTTTGCACAACAATATAGCTCTATAGCACAAAGGAACAGGCTATGTCAGGCTTTGGCTCCACAGACAATAGTTGTTGGTAGAATCAAGTCATTGCTGGTTTTGGTCTTTTTATAGGATTTGTTGACAACCAGTAAAATATACATCACCACCAGCCTCAACCTTTAATTTAGTGTACAACGTGTTTCCAAAATACCCAATGACACCAAAATATAGCTGTTTTTCTATCGTTTCTTCCAAAATAAATCCCCGGTTATTCATGTAACTCTACTAATAAGCAATATGAGATAAACATTTCACACAGCTTGTAGCTTTAATTAATGTAATGACTGTATAGACTCAACATTAGTGTGACTACAAGAGGCCATCCAGTCATTGACAAATGTTAAAGCAAACAAAGAGGTCAAACAAACTATATTTTCTTCAACAGAAAATGTTTTTATCCATTTTATGTATAAGTGATACCCGATGCTATGAAAGGTACAAAATGGAAAAGACAGACATGCACAAAACAATTCACAATGAGGTCTTTAAAAGATATTTATAAATGAATGGCCAATAGAAGCATATGAGCAGGAGTCATGATGTTATGTAGAGATCTGAATCTAGAAAACAGGCTGGTCAGTTCTGAGGATGTGGTGCCTGCTACAGAGACATCCGGTCGGTCTCTGCTTCGAAGGCGCTGGGACTGTGTTCACTTCTGAAGTTCATGATGAATATCAAACAGGTAGAATATGTTTAATGGAAGCTATGACCACAAAGCTGCAAAGGTCCCCGCCCTGTGTTTCAGTGTGTAGTTTGTATGTTCAGTCTGTCTGACTCTTCTGTCCTTTATTGCTTCAAGAATCATGCTCGAGCTCATGTAGCTCTTCTTCTAAGGCTTTTGCCCGACCAAGCTTTTCCAACTGATCCTTTGTGGGTTGTTTTATTTCCCCTGAGTCCACTTTCTGCTGCAGGTCCTCAACTTGCCGCAGCTTCTTTTTCAGGTTTTTGATCTTCTTGGCTTTTTCAGCTGCTGCTGAGGAATCATTGGGAAATGAGGCAGAAGCTGGTGCTGCCGTCTTGTTTGCAGATTCACTGGCCTCTGAAATCGACACATTCTCAACAGCATCGCTAACTGAATCCACATCCGCATCTCCATCCTGGCCCTGTTGCTGCTGCTGTTTCCGTTTTTCTTTACGCTTCATGTTGCGTTTGGCCGACTTTGAGAGACCGGCTCCCTCGCTGTCTGCACAGCCGGGGATCTTCTGCTGCTGCTGCTGCTGCTTTGGTGGAGCTGCCTCAGACGGGCTCAGGCCAGGAGGCAGATCTGGTTTGCTCTTGAAAAACTTCACATACTTGTTTTCATAGCTGAAACAGCAAGAAACAGAAAGTGAAGTGAGAGGACAAAAATGACAAATGTTTCACTTTAGACAAAAAGGATGTTCCGTTGCTGTTGATTAATCTGCCAACTGTGTCTCCCAATGAATTTCGAAATTCACGTTTCAGTCTATGAAATGTAGTAAACTTTTACTTGTTAGAGCTTCACACAGCCCAAGCAGACATCTTCAAATGTTCTTTTGGTTCTAACCCAAAAATATTCTGTTTATTATTATATAAGACAAAAAGATTTCAGAAGCTACAATTTATAGTTACTGATTTCACAATAAGATTATGATTCATAGTGTGCTGTTTACAACTGTAGGGAAGGCAGAAGTGCATTTACACTGGGACTTCCTCCTGGGGGACATAACCATCCTTCACCCTCCTTGGCTTCCTCCATGTTCCATCAGGTCGCTGAGTGGCAGCAATATATTTCCCTTAAGAAAAACAAAGAGGACTGATAAGTTTGCATGAATAAAAACTTGAAAATGTTGTATAATGTCTTATGTAATGTCTGTCTTTTTAATTTTTTTCTCCTCCACCATCCCCAGTTCTCTGCACGCTTATACAGTTATTTCAATGTTTATTTTTTAATAACAACAATAATTCTTACAATGAATCCAAATAATTTATATTTGTATATCATTCAGGTTAAAAATGTAATGTCTGTCCTCTACAGGTAGACTGCAGGTCTAAAAATCACCATTTTAAACACATCATGTCCCTGTCAAATACCATTAAATAACTTTAAATTATCACAAAACTGTGAAACACATGAAGTGGGACAATAAAAGAGGAGATTTACTAAGAGAGAGTGATTTTCAGTAAAAGACATTATCATAAACATGTTAACATTTCCACCTATTACTGAGTGTTAAAGTTTAAAAAAGTGAAATTCTAATGGACATTTTCTAATCACATAACATTGCAACTCATGTAAAATGTCAGAGTCCAGAGTGGACACTGGGCCGACACCACACAATATAATAAAATATAAATTTTTTAATTTGTAGCACTTTTGGCCTTTTTTGGCATTTATTACTGATTTTACTGCAGCACAGTGCACGACAGTATGTGTATTTACTGCAGCACCACAAGTTTTTTTTTAGACTTAATAAATAACACATACTGTAGGCACCTTGGACTTTTATTACACACGAGGCTGAAACTACAATAAAGCCAGCAAGGTGTTGTTATGCAGTCTTGAGGAGCTGCTAAAAGTTTTATAAACCAGCAGATGTCACTGTGCATGTTGAGCTTAAAGCCCCAAAGCTTCAACCTGAAAGGTTTTATCATTAGTTTGACAAGTTTACACACACAACCGTGTGTGTGTGTGTGTGTGCGTGCGTGCGTGCGTGCGTGCACGCATGTAAGTGAGAGAAAGAGACAGCGAGAGTCTGTGAACACACACATTCAATCTTCTAAGTGAAACTGTTCACCACTGATGTTATCTGATATCACCTGGATCTATCACCTGGAAGGATCTAACAGCAAAACGGTTGAGGAAAACTGCACTGGAGCACTGTAAATAGTCAAGTCAGCCTTTGTCATTCACCATATACATGACATACTTAGTGCAAACTTTTGACATACACAGTGCAACCATGCTACTTACTCAGTCAACAGCCAATCCCACCCATCTATTTAAACACAGCAGTAGACAGGCAGCAGCATTCACGATAATATTGTGAACTAATACACAGGAATGCTTTGAGATAATAATTTTGCCGCACTATTTTATTTCTTTGTGTACTGTGTTAAGGTTTTAGACACAACAGGTGTTTAGATTCTTATCCGTCACACAAAACCATCTGCGAGGCATCTGACCTCCCAGATTCATTCTGCAGCACGACAGGCACGACGGCAAAAGATAATCAGAGTCATTAAGAACTATCTCCAGAGACAAGAAGAACAAGAGTCCTGATCTCAACATCATTTATTCAGTCTCAGATTAGATGAAGAGACAGACAACACAGAGGAGCTGTGGCAACTTCCCTAAGACACAGACAAACCTCAGAACTGGTTCTGTTTCAAATACGAAGGGCAGTCACACCAAACACTGATCTGATTTAAGTTTTTTGTACATTTACTAGCAATATTTATGAAAGTTTTATAGTTTTAATAACACCTCAGCACAGAACTGTACTGTTATTTACCTTTTATTCAGTTTGCTGATTTAGCCGTGATAGACGTTTATGCCCGATTGTTTTATCCATTAATAGTTTAATATCCTGTGTTATGATGCAAGTTGATATGATGTGAAAATGTGATTCAGGATTTTATCCACACTGCCCACTACTACTCTCCTAGATCTCATTCACTTACTGTAGCTTTTCTTAAGTTATCTAACTGTTGTAGTTTGCAAACCAACAATAAATCCCTATTGAAATACATATTTCATCATATATTATAATAACCCACATTAAAAGATAATCCAAGTGATTTTTTTCTTCCTAAACACCAAATAACTCAAAAAGTTACACACAGTGGAAGCAATAGAAGCTAATTAGCGTTAGCTCCTGGCTAATGTGGCAAACATTGGGTCATTATACACAAAATGTGGCTAAATAAGTCTCTAATATCCAACAAGCTCTACAAGTAATGAAGTAAATGTGTCCCTGGCAGCGATATAAATATATATTTACCTATTTTCTCACTGGCAAGAACGTGCGTTAGCTACAAGCTAAGCTATGGCGGTGAGTATAACGTTAGCTATTTCAGCTAAAATTAGCATCAGCTAGCTTCAAAACAAGGCCGTTAAACATGTTATTGTCGTTAATAATCACGTGGGAAATATAGAGTTGGCCTCGATTATAGCTCCAGTGTTTAATGGAGAAGGTTTTGGTTTAATTAGACAATGGTCTGCCACATGCAGCAGCCTTACCAGATTCATCTGTCACATACGGAGTTGCCATTTTGGTGTAACGTGCGGCTCCGCTCCCCTCAATCGGGCGATATCTTCAAACGTCCCCCCACCCCCCACTCCCCGCTCACTGAGACCCGACACAGTCAGAACAACAGCTTTTTAAACATTTGCTTTAAACGTGTTTCTTCCCTCCGGGTGAGATCTGTCATGACAGTATCTGAACACGGCTATCAGAGTGAGCACCGCGGCCCTGGTTGTCAAAAAACGGCAGCTAACTGTGTGTGAAATCGAGCGGTACGGGTTAGCAAAACGAGCGAACCCTGTTCTTCGACTTCGGAAATGACGACGTGGATCGTGGGTTGCCAGGTTTGGATGTTTAGCCGCCTTTTAAAAACACTTCACGGGTATCGAAATAATTTACTTAAGTTAGTAGCGATAACACACGATAAAATTACTGCGTTTACGAGGAAAAAAAATTATCAAACAAACAAATATCAAAATAAAAGTACTAATACACTGCTAAAATACTCCAAGTGAAAGTCTTCTGCAAGTAAAAGTATCAGGGAAATGTACTTAAAGCATCAATTCAATGCAGAAAAATGCCCACAATGCCATGAATGTTATAGTATTATACTATTGTATTATTGTTGCTGATGTATAAATATCAGCAGCATTTTAAACTTGTAGTTTGTTGAGTTTGAGCACATTTATATAGGGCAGCAATAATGAATCTTTTTATTATGAGTTTGTTGATTCTTTAACCAGTTTGGTTTGTAAAGATCCAGAAAATAGTAAAGAAATGTGCATCACAATTACCCAAGGCCCAAGGTTGCAGGTATGGGCTGTGGCTCAGGCGGTGGAGCAGACTGAATCCTAACCAACCCAAGAGTGCTGACTCTTGGGTTGGTTCAATCCTTGTGTCTTTGGACTCATGGTTATGTCAAATCAACTATGTGTATTTATAGTTGGTCAAGATGGAGCAAATTTGGGTGGTTGGCTTGTGTCTTTTGACTTATTGTTGCATTTCAACTTGTTCATTTTATTGCGCATTGTTGCATCTCCTGTCAGTGACTGACAGGACATTACACATGAGGCAACTTTTGAGCTATGCTGACCAAATACCTGTTCACCTTTAATGAAAACACATGGTTGATAATAACAGCCATACATTACTACATGGCCATTAATGTTACAATGCTAAAATTAAAAAAACCTGTTATATAATAATGACTGGCAATAATAATGGTGATGGTGTGAATAAAGGTAATAATACTTATACAAATACTGCTCACAGTCTCATGTCTCAACAGTTGTATGATGTTTGTCTAGTGACCCATTCTGGGTAATTAGAGTTTACATTTTAAATGAACTTCCATAAAAGCAAATATATTTTGTAAGCTACTGCACTGTGGATATTTGCAACCTGATATAGACAAACATGGGATAACTGTCCTGCTACCAAAGACACAGAAGGCTGCATTAATAAACAGAAAATGAAAATACTTAAAAAGCTGTACGTCATCCCAAGTATATCTCAAAGAAAAAGATAATTCTCTTAATCAGTAATGCTCAATAAACACACGTGGCTTTTGAGTAGTTAAATTGGACTAGTATACTGGCCTTGTATTGGTTTGGTAAGATACCGATTTGAAATAATTTGATAAACACAATAGAGGCTGCAGACAAAAACCAGTGGAAGTTGCAGATGACAGGGTTCATGTTCATGGCAGGACCATAGTTGCATATGTTTGTATGGATGAAGTTTGACTAAGGAAATATGGATTAAAGGAAAGCCCACTTGACACCGGTCTTTCATAGAGGTCATTGCTTAGTCTTAGTTTTATCAGGAGTTCATGCATTTTTTTTTTCGTAATTCCTTATGTCCTTACCCACCAGACTTTAATACTAAACTACAATGAGGACAAGCAAACATCTTCTCAGGATAATAACCATATCTCATACACAGAGACTCTCCAGTCTTCCGAACTGCATATTACAAAAGCCACTTTAACAGTGATTCAGCAACTATTAAAAAAAGTGCGGCACATTTCGGTCCACACTGACTTGCCTTTGTGCTGACGTGAAGGATTTTATCAACTCCAGTAGCGAGAAGAAACGTACTAAAAAGGGGGGAGGGGTGGCTCGAGCGAAACCTGGCAACCCGGCGGGAGTCTGGTCGAGGCAGATATTGCCCACAGCAGACTATTTGGCATTAAAGACGGCTGGCGGTAGGAGCTGCGGTATCCCGTTTCCAGAATCTACTGGTCAGTTTTCTTGCTGACACCAAGTACGTATGCAAACCCGTTCAACTCCTAACACATTGAACTAATCGCCGATACGAGCACTGGCGGTTTAACGGTGTTTTATTTGTTTAATTTAGCGGCTAAAGTGATGGTTAGCCCTGAAACAGAGCATTGAATAATAAAAGCCAAGCTGCGCGCTAGCTGCGCGTTAGCTAAGGCTCAGTTCAAATACCCGTCGTTTTGAAATCGGTTTATTTTCCGCCCTGTGCTGCGTTAAGTGTGTGTCACTGTGGTTTTGATGTTTTAACGTTAGCAGCTAATTATTCCGGTCAGCAGCAACAGAGCCGCGCAAAGCTAATCCTACAACGTTAGGTAATGTTAGCTAGCTAACGTTAACGTAACCTCCGGACTTCAGCCAAAAAAAAAAAAAAAAAAAAAAAAAGAAAAATGTGAAATGAGCTGCTCTAGAAATAAAGTAGAGACTCTAGTGTGCAAGTGAAATTCAGCCTGAATGCGCTGAGGTTGGAAAAGCTAACATTTAAAGACATTTTCCCTTCACAGGACACAAAAATCTCAGCGCTCAGCAGCTAACATTATCACGAAGTTGCCAATTTAATGGACGCAAAAAAAGCTAAAGTTAAGTTTTTTTTCTTAAGGAAACATTGTTTTTTTTTTTTGTTTTTTTGTTTTGTTTTAACATATATGCGCATATATATTTATAATTTGTTAACTTGTGTTGTTGCAGTAAAATCTGAAGCCTGGTCTGACTTCTGCACCAAGCCAAGTTACACGGGCGTTGAATAAATATATTATCTAAAGATGCTGCGGCAAGTGATGACAGATCTGATCATCTGTCCAAGGCTTAATGTTACCTGCTTTAATGGAGCATATTTAGCATTTTAACCCGGGATTTAAGAAAAAAAAAAAAACTGTTCCTGTAAACACAGAAACAACTGGTTTCTCTGTCAGGAGATTAAATTATTTGCCAAAACATTTCCAGTTGAATTGGACTTTCAATGAAAACCTTGTTTGAGTCTGACTGTATGTGGCCAGTCACTGTGACAGAAGCTCCTCTAGTTTTCCACTTGGATGGGTCACTCAGATCCTCCTTATTAGACCTGGTCAACCTCCAACCACTTTGGACAAGTTTATTCTCCTCAGTTGCATCACTCCGCAGGAGTGCACCTGGCCCTCCTCGAAGATTCAAGGACCTTCCCTCTTGATAAACATAATGCATCCTAGTGTTTGCATGACTGACTGTTGCAGTGTCACTTGTTGATTGTTCGTGTGTGGGTTTGACGTCCGTGAAGGTGTGGTGGAACCTGGACTGTGGCATGCCAAGTCCTAATCACGAGGGGTGTGGGCTTATACAGCTTTTAGGTTTCCCTTTCTAGAGAAACCTTCGAGACGGAAACAGCTGGCCCATAAAAATGGGTCCAGATCACTGAGGATTTCCTCCAAGCATTTTTAAGGGTAGAGGGGACATAATTGAAGCAGACTTTGAAGAATATGGCAGCAGTCAGCCAGTCTGACGTAGCAGTACAGTATTGATTGTTCATCTTAGTGGGGGTATCATTTCCAAGACATACCACTATTGCTTTTTGGAGACTTGCAGATGTGACTTTCCCCACCGTAAAGCACATCAATTGCAAAATTCCTTTTTCACTGTGTTGTGTAAAACTTCTCAGGTTATTAAATGTGTATATATAAATTGCTGGTTTTATTTGAGAGCAGATACTGAATAAGAAATCCCCATAAAGATTTGTCAAATTCATTTTGTTCTGTTTTGTGGTGAAACATTTGCCAAAGTCAAACTGCTCTTTTCTGTATTACTAGTGAAACTTCCTCGGTGGGCAGTTTTATGTGGCATTTACAGTGACAAAAATTAGTTATGAAATAATTAAAACCACATGGTAGGGTGACATGGTGTCCAACCACTCATTTCAGATATAGTGTTGATATAATTAGAGAAAGCATCTGTGCTTCAAAAAATTTGGCTGCAGAAAAATTTTTTGATGTATTATATTGATATGTGTGAATGTGTTTAATACTGTTGTCATCATCAGACTCTCCAAAAGGCCTAGGCTTCTAATACTTGACAAATATTCAGTGTTACCCTCATAACATTATCACCCACAGCTTCTGAATAGAGTTGAGAAAAAGGAAATACCCTTCAAGGATGTGTTTCTCTGCAGCCCTACTAACTTTTTCCCCTAAACTAAATTTAGCACTTTTGCCAAGGACAATATTAACTGCAGATTTTTTCGAGAACACTCTGCCAGACAGAAAATAATTTATTGAAATCTGTTTTTCATTCATATTTTATAGCCAAGGGAAATGGATTTCATTTGAATGCATCCACATCTTCTCACATCTTACAAAAGTGGAATTTTGTTATCTGTGAATTTTAGCGTCATACAACATAGCTACAGTTACTGTTAAATGTAAGTTATATTTCTACATTTAATAACTGGTCACAAAGCCATTTTGATCACTAGTTGTTTCTCTCCATTTTCTCCCCACAGAATTGGATCAACTTGGTGAAGAAACAAGGGGGAAAACTGAATCTTTGCCTAAGAGGTGGAGGATTGATCTGAACCTTGTTCTTCCAGCCCTCCTGACAGTAGTGAGCCTTGTTGGCATTTCTAAGAAGAAAAAACTCAAAGTGAAAGTTAACAGTCCTTACCTGAACACCAGTGTAAACATATTTGAAGGGTGACTTTAGAGGGAGTATAAAACCACGCTTTTCCCAGATTCATCTGTGTGACAGCATGGCAAAGAAAAACAGCCAAAAGGGTATGTATTTTTTCTATATATTCTAATTTTTAAAGACCAATCGAGCTAAATAATCTGTATTTATTGTTTTGTATGCATTAGTTGTACACAGGCACACTCAGAATTTGCAATTGGTGTTTTAATTTCTACAGAATTTAGTTGAAGAGGGTCTAACATACAATTTATATAGCAACTATATGTGTGTATAATTTTTCTCTCGTGCAATCTCGGAGTAGTCCCAAAATTATCACTGCCGCAGAAACGACAGCAATACTTTTTGCAGAAGTGGACATTTTCAGTTAGCCTACTTTCATGTACAGGAAAAACAACTTTTACAAAGGTCCTGCAGTTTTTCCTGACCGCTCCATAAATCGCCATAGATTAACTTTAGACTTTAGCCTTCATACTCAGCTGTTTCTTGAATGCCCTGTTTTTTTATTCTTCCTCTGATAGAAGGAACCTTGAGGTTGTTCCTTTTTTCTAGAATCTTTTTTTGGAGGCTTTCGTTGGTTATTAGTCATTTAAATCTGCTGCAGATTCTGCAAAACTATTACAGGCACAGATGCGTGAGACGGATGAGTTTTTCTTTCTTTATATGTTCAGTGCGTGCGTCTTGTAACTTAAGTTGATGTGCTTAAATGCCTTAAAACAACATGTCCTTCCACCTCCACCCTGCAGTCTGCGCAGTGATGTTTCACATCTAAAGGAAGCAAATTAAATTTATTTTCAACATAGAGTTAATAGTTTCCTTTGATTTGTTTAGCTAGATAAACATAGTTGTTCAAGTGTCTTTGTACTTGAGATGAAGATAAAGGTGAAGACCAATGGCTTTACTAAAGCACACCTGCCAGTATAACATGATTGGGCGTCACAAACAAAGCTGGCAACTCCTTTCCTGGAAATCTCTGAAGACGTTGGGTGGTTGTTTTGTTTTGCAAATGACTTTCTACAGTGGTTTACAAATACATGTCAAGGCCTGGAGGTTAGTGTTTGTTATATTTTTCCAGATACGTCTGGGGTTGTGTTTGACACTCGCTCGAAAATGGTCATGTCCCAAGGAGGAACAGCTGAGAGGATGAAGGAGAAGGTAAGAAGTAACCACACACTGGCATAAAGAACCAGCAGGTTGTTTTAGCAAAAGGTTAAATTTGAAACAACAAAAAAAAAAACATTTGAGAAATATTATGCACTTCTCCTAAAGTTAGACATTTCCTCTCTGTTGGTGGGCGCTTTGGCATTCACTAACATCAGTTGTGGGCTCTGCTCAACAGTTTCCCAGTGAGCTGGTTTTTTGGCAACAGTAGACATGAGAGAGCAAGCTGTCAGAGTATGAGTAACAGTTATAGTATTGCTGAGGGAAGAATGCAAGGTTTAGAGTTGGTATTGACTCCTGGATTATTTCTCTTTTTAATATGAGTTAATTATTCAGTGTTTGTAAATGTTAATGACATTTACACAATAACTCAGCACCAGCACAAGGTTTGTTTGAGGTATATCCTTATGTAGTGTCATAACATGGAGCCTCCTCTTTAAAATTGTTAATCTATAATGGAACAGCTCAAAGAAAATGGGACACAGCAGAGTTTAACTGTGGTGTCATAATGTTTTCATGGCAGTTTGTTTGGATGTTTGTTTCTAATGTTTTGTGGGGTGGGGTTTTCACATTTTACATTAAAAGTAAGTGGCGAAGAAGTGGCAAAACTGCCAACACATTTCTTTGTCAACAAAAATTATCATGATTTATAGCTGTTGAAGATATGAATACATGATACGTCTGCTGTTGAGCTGCCTGTATGTGGTTTCATTTCTTTTGCAAAATAATAAGAGGCTCTTAAAACATTTGTATTTTCACATATGTAGTATATAAATAAGACCAAAAGTGCTGCATCCTTAAGTTAAATGTCAACACCTTCAATGTGAATTTACAGTAAATTTTGATTCAGCTTAAGAGCTATTTCAGATTTTTTTTTTTTTTTTTTTTTTTTTAACACAAATATTAAAACCCCATTTCTCTAACAATTGTGTTGTATTTATTCATACAGATCAGTGCTGTCAGGGCAGTTGTCCCCAACAAAAGCAACAATGAGATTGTACTGGTGTTGCAGCATTTTGAGAACTGCGTTGACAAGGCGGTTCAAGCTTTCTTAGAAGGTAATGATGAACTGTCTGAGCTCAACACTGGTGAACAATTGGGCCACCTAAGCTCTGTTATAAATAGTTGCATGACGTCCCATTTCACTGGTTGTATTGCATATTTTAGAACCATTATGCCTTGATGATAACATAATAATACCATATAAACAAAGATTGAAAACAAGCAACTGTGCTCTTATCGTAATCGTTATCTAATGCTTTATTCCACGAATACTCTGATGGTGCCACTAGATTTCTGCATATAAATGTTGCGAACTTATTCATGTAGTCAAGCCTGTTGTCCTTGCATGCTGCCCACAATGCTTGTGTTTCACCTTGGGAGCAAATATTTTGTCATGCCTGCCATGCTTTGCATTCAAAAGTTGAACGTCACACGCATGCCATTCGTTTGACAGGTTTAATTATAGAACAAGAAAGCTGTCCCCGTACGTCAGGCTGCTTTGTTCCTCATTCAGCGGTCTAAACAACACCTTAGGGCATTCTGATATCGAGATGGGTATTAAGTTTAGAGCCTGTCAAATGTCAGCGTTTACCTTTTGTCGTCATTGTTTGCTTTTTGCCGTAGGAAGCGCAGTTGAGATCCTGAAGGAGTGGAACGTCACAGGCAAAAAGAAGGTGGGGACCAGAAAGCAACTTCAATGTCACCCTTAGTTATAAAATATATAAACTAACTGCTGTATTTCTTGATGTTTAAAGTGCCCTATATTAATCGCATACTGTTGTTTGTCAGTTTTAAATGGTGAACATTGTTTTTTGTGCAAATACCAACCCAAGTCACTGCACTGATTAGGTAAAGAACAAAAGACTCTGACACTGATATTTCCATGTCCAGCCCAAGAAGAAAAAGAAGCCCAAGCCTCAGCCCGAGGCCTCAGCAGAGCCTGTTCAACCTGAGGCCACATCGCCAGAGGAGGGCAAGGATGAGATGAACGGCTTTCATGCCAACGGATCTGTAATGGATGGAGAGTCACTCGATTCTCTGAGTGAACAGTTGGACTCTGCCTCCCTGGATGCGGCCGAGCTGGATTCTGAACTCGCCACGTCTGAAACCACCGGTAATATTAGCTCTTCAGTCAAAATGTGATGACTGATGAAGGCAAAAGAGGTTAGGGCTGAGGGATTTTAGGAAGAATTAATTTTGAGTTTGTTTGTTTATGCCACCATGCAAAGGTGAGAATTGCCCACTTCATTTAGTGTAGATGCTAATGATTTGTACTTAAGTTTGCTGTGATCAGGGTTTAACAAAAACAAAACTCCTGGACTAGTATGGATGTTAGGCTGTGGAAAAGCTTATAGGACACACTGCTGATCACTGTAATCTCTGAGATTTTGAGAATTTATATTTCAATTTAGTAAAAACAAGCCTCACACAAGAAGCACTGTACCAACTAGCTTGTAGTTAAGAGTACTTAAATTTCAGGTTTGAGTGATTAGAAGAACTTGTTGCATTCATCAACTGTCTGGCACCTACAGTAATAATATTCTTTTGTCTAATATCCGTCGAGCTGCCTCCTGTCATGGACCACTTTTCTTTTTGAAAACGTTTTTTTAAATATCTAATGTCATGTTAAGCCCTTTCCTCTTTATCGCTGTCACAGTATGGGCTGCTGTAAAGACACGACATCAGTAGCTGCCTGAATATAACAACTGACACTGCTACATTTGTCATGTAGTTGTCTTCTGATTTGCTGTCAACACCTGAACTGCTGCGCTGTTGAATGTTTTTACTCTTGGTAACATTTGTGTGAATGAAAGTTTCCCATGAAGCACATAGAAATTGGGATGCCTGCTGATGATAAAATCTCATGAACGGGCTCATACACACCAATAGGTGTGTAGGTTTAATTTCAAAATTAGACCTGCAACAGTTACAACTAATGAATTGACAAATATTTTGATAGTCATATTATCATCTTAGTCATTAGTTGTTTTAGTTTTGTGAGCATAGAAGCAAAACATTTGCTGCTTTAGTTCTAAAATGTGAAAATTTCATGTTTCTTCTCTAGCTTTGGATTTTTGAACTGTTGTTCAGACAAGACATGATATCAGGAGACTGCTGTTAGATCACCATGGCTTCTGGGAAATTACACCTCGCCATTGGCTGACATTTTATAGATGAAATGATGAATTGATATCGAAAATATTCATAAGTTGCAGCCTTAGACAAGTTAGTGCAGTTAATAGAGTTCAGTGAATCAGACTTCAAACACCTGTGAAAAAAGGCTTCAGAGAAAAGCACTTTGTGTCACAGAATATATGTGATGTATGTGTCAAATTTATTTTCGTAAATTATTTCCATATAAAACCCCACCGTGTTCTCATTCTTTCACATCTATCTTTTAAAGAAAAGAGGATTTTCACACTGTCACATAATGTTAAAAAATGGACAAATATTCTTGTTTAACCTTGTTTCAGGCGGTTTTTGAAGAAAGTTGATTTTGAGATGTCTACTTTTAGTTATTGTAAAATAATCCCACGTCTTCCCACAGGTGCTGAAGCAGAAAGTCAAGGCAGCGCTCCAAGTCCTGCCACTCAGCAGGGAGCCAGGAACGACCATGGTCCCAGAGGCAACAAGACTCGACGCAGGCCAGGCTCAAATTCACATCCCCCCAATTCCTCATTAGCACCCACCACTGATGAGCAAGGATCACCAGCAGTCAAGAAGATGGGTTAGACACTTAAAAACTCATCTCCCAAAATTGCCCTCTCCTGAATGTAGTTTGTAGCAAGGATGCAATGTGAGATATTATAAAGGCACAGGTAGAAAATGTGTTATAGCATTCATTGTGTTGTTTTTTTGTTTGTTTGTTTGTTTTGGGGTTTTTTTTTTTGTCTTCAACACGTTCTGTGTCCCCTCAGCTTCCAACATTGACCGTTCTGTGAAGGACCTGCAGAGATGCACTGCCTCACTGACTCGCTACAGGATGGTGGTCAAGGATGAGATGGATTCCTCAATCAAGAGGATGAAGCAGACATTTGCTGAGCTTCAGAGCTGGTGCGTTAATTTCTTTTCTGCTTTCTCATCTTTCTGATTTTCCTGATCTCTGGTTCTTAAGTTGCAGTGGAAAAGCAAACAGGAGTTCGCGCAAGGGATTTTAATTTATAGCAGAGTTCACCTGGGTCAATAGTTATTGGAGCTATCTGTCTTCCATGATATCTTTTCTTTAGTTCATGTTGCATTTTGCTGAAGTGATGTGGGTGTTGCACATTTATGTAGATTTTGCTCTTCCATCACATAGTCAAAGGGCATTTTTTTTTTTTTTTTTAAACAGCTGTCCATGGTGATCACACTGGGGCAGAGGTTTACATAACAGGAAACAGACCGCTCTATATTTTGAACCTCAGGTTGTTTTCATGGAAGCGTCTTGGAAACAAAATCAGCCATAATGTCATCAAGAAGATAATGGCGGCTTTGCTAGAGGAAACAAATTTCTTAGATCCAGTATCAGATGCGGACGCCCAGCTTCACCTTGCCAGCTTCCTTTTTTTTTTTTTTTTTTTTTTTTTTTACACAGATGTCGATCTGGCTCTGATCTGACTTACTTCACCCCTAGCTCAATACCAGAACTACCACAGTCATGTCAGGGTCTGATCAACCCCGGCTGTGTTGCATGAGCCAGGGCACATGATGTTGAAAGACTTAATTTACCCTATGACCTCAGGCGCATCAGTGTCAGTGCGTCCTGAGATGCATTTTTGAATCAGAAATCAGATTCAGAGTCTGTGGCCATGAAGTAAAATAAAAACAATAGTGCAAAATATAAGAACAGTGTCAAGTTGCTACTGCAGTGTGTTGTCTGTACACATTACCAATGCCAGACCATGCCAAGGGCTTACTACTTGACCCTCTCCCGTTATTAGCTTCTAAACTATCAATACTACAAAAAGGTTCAGCATGAAGTTGAAGTCATTAGGGTGAGATATTTTATTAATGGTTCTTCAGTGAATCCAGTGATTGCTGATGATGCTAGTAGCGGATTAGTTGCTCACAAGCTAATTGATGGTAGTGGGTAGAAGATGAACTGGGGCTAACTGTTATTAAAAAAGGAGTATTGGGTATATTGGACTCCAAAACAGAAACCTATTGGGTCTGACTCAGGTACCCAAGATGTTTGCAGCCTGGTTTCTGTTCTTTAACTATATATTATTCAATCAACTGCTTTAATTCTGAAGTGTTATTACTATTTGTGTTTTTCACAGAGCTCCCTCATCACTGTCTCTGAAAAGACGAAACATGATGCCGTGACTTCCTGTCAATATTCTAAGCTTAAGGCATCCATTTAGCTCCTCTCCGCTCCCTGCTACTGCTGCACTTGTTGAAGTTGAGCACTTTGTCAGTTTAACAAATATAAAACAGATTGTTCTGTCAGGGCTCAACACCTCCGGCCCCCATGGGGCTCTTACTCTTATTCTGTGGCTAAGACTAACATTGTTGTTGATATGTCAGCATCCAGAACAGAAGTACTTATCACGGAAGATGAAGGAAAAAAAAAAACTGTAAATAGATGAAAGAAAATCTTGTAACAGAACATACCTGTAACCTACAAACAGCCAGCAGCTAAGATACACAACATTTGTCATTTCTATTGGGAAAAATGTAATTTTCTCGCTGTGACTGCCTCGCACCACCTCCTTGAGCCTCCTAAGATCGTGCGTGTCATTGCATGTTGTGTATCTTTACACACTAAATTACAAAAAAATAGGACAAAAATAGGGAACAGTGCCCATTTTTGGCCAGTCTCTCCGTGAAGGCATTTGTGGTGTTGCGAGAGGTGGGGAAAAAAGAGCCAGAGGGAGACATAACCTACATACTTTCTCACCTGGTCGATTGTAAAGTGGCCACGATTGCTGGGTTGTATATTCATAAAATTATAAAACAAGTATGAGGGGAAAAAAAACTCTACTCTACTCTGCATTTCAAGATGACACAACAGACACTTAATTTGGAGTATACTGAGGCCTCTTGTAAACAAAGTTATGTTTAAATTAATTGTTTCCTCACCAAGACGTGTGAAACCTGACAAAAGTGATGAATGAAACGTGTTCCTGATAAGAGAAATCCTGCTTCATTTACATTGTTCGCTTGCAAGCAGCTTTCTTCTGCACTTTCACCTCTGCTGTTAATGTGTGTGTAAAGTATCGCCTGTGTACTCGGGTGAGTCCTGGGGGACACGTGCACAATACAAACAAAAAACCTGGACACCCATCGCTCCATAGTGGTACCACTTGTCAAAAACTCCACAGGGTACCTTTAGGTGGACTTGGATCTGAAACTAGTACAAAGTAATGGAACCATTTTATCTTTGCATAATTCAAATGTTAATTTTCTTTTTTCTTTTTTTTTTTGTCTTAGTTCTCAAGAGCTACCAATAGATACCAGAATTTAAACTGTGGTATAATGCAATAATAACACAGCCTCCTTTGATAAGGGTATGAGGGGGAACAGCTTTACATCTACCACTGCTTCTCACATATCTTTGCTAAATATTGCATTAACTGTATTGCAGTTGCTGTTCTGCATCGTCATTCACAGATACTGCTGGGTCTCTGATCTTGAAGTGATGATGCAACCGCCTCTTTGTTTAATGTTATTGGAATCACTCTGCAATCTCAGAGCAAAGTCAGCATGCATAATATTTCTTATCTTGGAGGGAGCAAAGAAAAATGACCTTTTTTCTTTTTTCTTCTAGTTTAATGGACAGAGAGGTGACTCTACTGGGAGAGATGGATAAAGTGAAAGCAGAGGCCAGTAAGTACTGTATGTTCCCGTATGTGTACTGAACCAAAATCCTGCCTGTCGCATATCACCCAGGAAATACTAGTATTCTTCATATAATGTGATCACCAGACTGAAGGGCCTGAAGAATTTGACCTAAATCATTTCCAGAGAAGCAGAAAAAACAGGGATTGTTGTGGGACAGCAAGTCCCAGTTTCTTCAAACCTGCAGTGGTGCCCTTAGGGTCCTCATATACCTGGGGCTTACCACTGTGTGAGTGTGTATGTAACATGACAGAGCAGGACTGCATATTTGTACAAGTAGGCCATTCTCTGTTATTCTGTCCTCTCAGTGAAGAGTGTTGTGTGCTCCAGGCCTGGAAAAAGTGAATAGTGTCAGGTGTCAAGGGAGACTCAATGTTGTCTTTGTTCAAGGTGTGTGGGGAATTGAGAGCGAAGTGAAGAAACTCTAGTATTTCTTCAACATTACAAAAGCCAGATTTCCTCAAAATTCACCTTCCAGTAATCTTCATCCTGCATTACATTTATGCTGACAGGTTTCCTTCAACCCTCTCACCCTCATGCAGGAAAAGATGTTACAGATAAACTGCCCCAAATCCACATGTTTTTAATTTATGCCCTTTTTATAACTAAACCAGAAAAAGATGTTCTCTGAATTTCTTGGCCAGAATGATCCCTATTCATCCTTGCACTGGTACTGCAGGTACCAAATACCATTATTGTACCCAGTACTGCTTAGGGCTGCAGCTATTGATTCATTATTGATTAATCTGCCAACCATTTTCTCAATTAATCCTAATCATTTGGTTCCATTACAATTTCCTGAAGTCAGTGGTGTGTGGCGACTTGCATAGACAAGCAGAGCCTTTCTGCACAGAAGAAGTATTGGGATTATTCCTTCTCACCGACAGTGAACATATCAAATGTGCAGCAAAGAGGAAAAATATCTAAAAATCACTTTGATGGCAATCTGCAAAATATTTTCCATTGACTGACGAGGACACGGTCCAGGGACAAAGCAGAATACTGCACTTTCCTGGCTCAATATTTCCCACGTACTGCAGATCCTGCACAGAGAACTGGGTTCTCTGTAAACCAGCAAATTACATTTACAGAGCAGAAGTTTACATAGCAAACAAAATGACATTACACTGATTCACTTAAATCATTTTAACAGTGAAGTAGGAAACTCTGAAGTAATTTTCTAATGTGCCAATGCAATTTCCGCACTCATATGTGCATGTGTGTAATAATGCATACCATGGGTGAAGGGTAGCTTCACAAGCATGTGTCTGGAGCTAGTTATAATTAGTCACCAGTCAAAGATCCCAGGATTAGCTTCAATTTGCATATGGAAAGTAAAAAAATAAATAAATAAATACCCCACCCCTTCTGCTGGACTAGTCCCAGTCCTGGTCAATGAGGACACAGACACGCCCACGAAAATGACAGAAAAGATAGATGCAACAGCTGGTAGTAAAGCTGCAGTAGGGCAGTAAATTACATGATGAGTGCAAGCAGGCATTAGATGATTTATGGGACAGAAAGCTATTGCGAGCTCAGATGTAAGGAGAGATATCGCTTCCACTCTGCTATCATCCTAAATGTTGTCTATTTTTAGCTTTAACTGGGCAAACAATGCTTACCTTGATTGCCCTGATGGCCCGACACTGCCTAAAGTCCAAGGGGATGTCTCTGCATGGCCGGTTTGGTTCAATTTAACAATCAAAAACGCACAGATATTCAATTTACTAATGTATCACACAGCCATAAAGCAGCTAATCCTCACTAATAAGAAGCTCAAACTAGAGATTGTTCTACATTTTTGTCACAACAAAAGCAATTAATTAGTAATCAAAATAGTTAAACAGGTAAATTTTCTGAAGTTACTAAACAATTATTTGTTTCTAGGCCAATCAATTAACAAGACCATAATAATACCAGATGCCAGATATACCAGAACATAATAATAAATGTCTATGTCTCACAGTTTTCTTTACATCCTTAAAGGCTAAAACCTGCTTTAGTTTATATTTTGGACACAATCTGATGTAAAAACAGCAACACCATCTTTATAAATGTAAAACACATGAAACGCTCTTTATGCAGGGACTACTGATGGCATTTCTTACATTTTCAGCTCAGTCACAAGATGAGAAAAAAATTCAGCTAAGACATGAAGGATGTGAGTTTATTTGTGACAGTCCCTCTGGATCAAAAGGCAAAAGCTTCTGTGTAGAGTCACTGTTTCACAGACTTTCAGCATCATACACTGAGACATCCTTTGTAGATGATGCCACCATTTTCCATCTTTTTCCTCTGGTAGATCAGAAGACAGCTCAGTCACAAGACGTACCGAGGACACATGCAACACTGTTCTTCTTCATTGTACAGATACTATATGAAAATCTAATTTAAGTAAAATTTAGTGTTGAGTGTGTTGACGCTTGCGTCATTACACTCACATCAGCACTTAAATTTTATCTTGATTTGAAAATGGTTTTATCTTTGACCCTTGTTTACCTACAGATGCTGAGTCAGCTGCACTTTGTACCTCTCATTTCAAAATATCACAGCAGAGGAAAAGAAACTTATCCAGGCTGCAAGGAATATCACTATGAAACTAAAAAATCTAAAAGCTATGTGGCTATGTTGATAATAAATTGAAGTCACTTTTAGACTTTATTATATATATTTATTTGTCTTAAACTACGTATCTTTGGTTTTTCGAGTGTTAGAGAAAACAATTAGTCAATTCATTGATTAGTTGATCAAAATAACTATTTTGATAACTGAATAATTGTTTGTGAAGAATGCTACGATTTGCTGCTTCTCTTTCTCACACCATAATTCATCGATTGGTCAAATAAATAATTGTCAGCTTAATTGGTAATGAAAGTAATTATTATTAGCTGCAGCCCTTATTAGTATTAATTCAGAGTGGGAGAGTTTTAGTGTTAACAGACATGAAGATATTAAAGATATTCAACTCCACAAGTGCAGTCGTGCACAAGACAGTTGAATATCTGTCAAAGATGCATTTTGTCTCTGCGTTTCAGTGGTGATCCTGGACGCCCGACAGAAGAGAGCAGAGGAGCTTCGGCGGCTGACGGACCAGTCAGCGTCCATGTCCGAGGAGCAGTTGACTGAACTGCGTGCAGATATCAAGGTACTTTGAAAATACTGCTGCTCCAGTTTGGCCTTATCAAACACTGTCTGTCTCAGTGTTTGACCCAGTACTGTGTGGGATAAATGTCAAAGAGCTTATAATTGTTCAAACAAATTAAAAAAGCTCATTTGCAGCCAGTTCTTGTCTGTGAACCACAAGCAGGAATAATAACTGGAGCAAAATAGTACATTTAAAATGCAGGTGCTGCATCATGGAGTTGGTGATTGTTATAATTGAGTCTCTTTTTTTTCAGCACTTTGTGAGTGAACGTAAATATGATGAAGACCTTGGGAAGGCAGTAAGATTTACATTTGATCTTGAACCACTGAAGACGAGCATCTCGACATTTGGATCAGGTACAGGACCTCCTTTATCATCTTTCTCAACTGTGTTAGGGTTACTGTGTTTATTAATCCTGAATGATAGATAGATACCACCCTCCTCACCCCCAAGTACGAGAACAAGCGGATCACTTTCAGCAGTTTAAAATGTCTACAATTATTATAACTTGACACAGAAACAGATCAAGATTTGTGCTGTGTCTTTGCAACTAAGAGAGCAAAAAAGATTAAAGTAATATTGTTCGATATTCAAAATGTTGTCTGATTATAGATAAGTTCGACCATCCCTACAACAAAGCCACCAAAATGCAGCAGTGTTTGAGATCCACTTGTTTGTCCTCAGGCTGTGTGTGTGGGATAATAATGATCAAACATTTACTGATGGAAACACATTATGACCAGCATGGGCGCTCTGACCTGTTGTGACATAATAATCAATATCATTTACTTCATCTGTGTGAGGTCATAATGGTTTGGTTTCTATGTTTAAGTAATAAACTGTCATTATGTGGGTTTCAGAGAAAGTCAGTTAATCAGTATTGGTCCTGATTCATATAAATTTGTGGGACTAAAGCAGAAATCTGTCCCATGGAACAGGATTTTATGAACCCTGGCCCACAAACACATCCATGGCCCATCATTACTCAAAACTCACCTCTTCAGCACTGCTTTCAATGTGCGATTTATGTTTGTCATGTTTTATTGGGTTTTTTTTTTTTTTCTTTGTTCATTTTAATCTCACGACTCTCAAAGAGTCTGAGAAATCTTGCCAAGAATATGAAGTAAACCTAGAGCCCCTTCAAATCCCTATGGGTTTCCTGTTGCAATCAATGACACGTGCAGAAGGAGAATAGAAAACTCACAATGTCATGGTAGCTTACATATAGACATTTATAGGACTGAGAAACTTGCAGGAAACCAGTCAAATTAAGTGAAAGGTGAATTTGCATGTGACATTCAACCTCACATTTTCAGAGCCACACTGTGATGGACCCTGTCAGCTGAAGAGCGCTGACGTGACGCATGTAGAGTGAGAAACTGCAGCTGCAGTAACCTTGACCTAAATGACACTAAATTATGCTCCTGCAGGTTTTGAGAAATGACGTGTGAGTGGGTCTCAGACCATCAATGGGCAGCACAGATGAAAAGCAGTGAACCGGCCACACCTCACACACCAAACGTTAGCATTTCTAAAACCTGACGTGAACAAGCATGAAAATCCTGCTGCTCACCATTGAAATATACCAAACTTTAGATGGATCAAGGCGTCTTATGTTAGTCTTAAAAATACTTCAGTTCCTTCAGTATTAAAAAGTCTTAAATTTTACTTACAGATGTCTTTAATATTGAAGCAGTAGACAGTAGCATTAGCTGTAACTTTTGTCTGTTTTTTTTTTAAATTGGTTAATCCAGCCACCAATTTTATGCCTTTTTATCTGCATCCAGGGCAAGATTACGATTCATTGCACCCCCAGGTCACAGACAAGTAAAAAGCTGCCACGACTCTTAGACAGGATGCCAGACTTTGTGGTTGCTTTTTTTTTTTTTTTTTAATTTTTCTCTTTTTGATCATTTTCTTTCTCTCTGTGATCGTTTTGAGTTTCTTTTGTAGTGTTGTGTCTTTCTGGAATAGTGTTCAGTAAATCAGTACATGGGTCCCAGGTCACGTCAGTGATTATGACGCTAAGAATTGTTATATACATCTGGGAAGAAATGCCATTAATGTCATTAATTTGTGTGTTTGGTGGTTCCAGTCCTTCAGGTTTGTTTTCTCCCTGCCCTGATTTCCTCGGTGCAGTTATGAAGCTAATGTAATAATCCTGTTTCATTAGACCAGTCTCTATAAAGTGCTTTGCCTTGTTTCTCTTACAGTTTACCATCCACGTACTGGCTACTCAAATCGGTCCCGTTGTAGCTCCACGTCCTCTTCTGTCGCCAGCCCGAGTCTGCTGGAAACGCCTCCTCCAACCCAGACCCAAAGCGCCCCCAGTGAAAACCGCCCCCCTCCAACCAAACAGGTCAGCTGTTTGTTGTTGCTTCAGATCACCATTCGACGTCACACTTGACAGATTTGAATAATGTTTAGATGCTGACTGGCTTTTGATTCTATCCCTCAGATTTTTCAAGGCAACAGGCGTACTTTCCAGGGTCAAGGTTTTCACTCGGGAGGTCAGCGGTATAACGGCGGCTCCTATCATGACAGGAACGCTGGTCGTGGTAACCACCGCTACCAGAGTGATGGCGGTCACACTTCACAGCACTCCAACAACTCCAGGGGTCCCTTCCACTCCTCCTCGTCCTCCCACAACCAAGACCGACCCTCCCACAATGGGCTGCCCCAGAGGCCTCCGCGGACGCACTGCCCTTGACGTTGGAAGCCCCCGTCTTAATCAAACCCATCTACTAACCCTTGCACTCTCCTCCCTGAACCCAT
This sequence comes from Rachycentron canadum, assembly GCA_038496675.1. Classification (NCBI taxonomy): domain Eukaryota; kingdom Metazoa; phylum Chordata; class Actinopteri; order Carangiformes; family Rachycentridae; genus Rachycentron; species Rachycentron canadum. The sequence continues at coordinate 3,769,606 of CM076651.1, forward strand.
CTCATCTCCCGCACACACCCCCCGCCCTATTGGCTCCTTTCAATGAAGAATAGAATACAAGTTTACATATTTCCATCAGTTGAGCTGTAGTGCCACCTCTCTACATCATTCATCCATTCATCCCTCAAACTTGAAAAGCTGTCACTGTTCTGTAAACGCTCTTCCTTTTCCCCCATCCTGGTTAAAGTAACGGCTTCTATCCTTAGCCCCCCTTTGAAAGATCTCATTGCTATGCTATTGTCAGTCTCTTGTTAACTTTGCAGCTGAGCAGTCTGCCAGAGACTGACAGAACTATCTGCAACGATTTGTGCACTATTGAAGAAGTTGAACTCTTAGTACTTTCTATTTTTGCTGTGGCTTATGTCAACTCTCTGATTTGCACCTCCTTTTTTTTTTTTTTTTCTTGTCTCCCAGAACCATTTCAATGCCTTCACCGTGGAAAGCGTAGTGAAAGTGCAAAAGCAGTTCTAGCACGAACAGGGATTTTTGTCATCAGGAGAGTAGACATGCAATCGACACTACAGACTATCGCTAATCTTTGCAAGGTTAAAAAAAAAAAAAAAAAAAGAAACATATCAAACCGTAATCAGAGCTTTTCATATGGCTGCTACAAACAGTAGGGAACCTGTTAACGCTAGAACTTAAATGAGTTTGAGAGGAACGCTGAAGTTGCTCTCATAAGGAATAGTTCCCAACATTAGGGAACTGCGCTCGTTTCTGGCCGAGAGTTAGAGAAGTTTGATATCGCTCACATCTGTAAAGGTATGAAGCTATAGTCAGCAGCTGGTTAGCTTAGTTAAGCATAAACACCAGAAACAGGGTGGACACTGATTTCCTACCTGTCTAGATGTAACTACATCCTCCTGCCAGCTCCTCTTAAAGCTCATCTTATGAACACTTATTAACACTTCGTATAAAAACCAGAGGGATGGTTTTACAGAGACTTGCGTGTCAGAGGGAGACCAAGTCTGGCTGTTTCTCTTGGTTTGCAGTCTTAAGGCTAAGCAGCACTAATTCTCTCCCTCTCCAGTACAGACATTAGAGCGTCACCTATCTTCCTCATCCAACTCTCGGCAAGAAAGCGAAAACGGCATTTCCCGAAAATTGTGAAACTATTCCTTTAACTATTGCCTGAGGCAGTGACGTGTTGCCCTCCCACTGGCCAACGTGGTCGTCACGTGCGCTGTTGTTCTCGGCTCGTTGTCAGTTATTTTATAACAAAGAGAGGGCTCATTACCTTTTTGTAGAAAAATGTTAAATGATGTTGAAACTCACAGCGAAGGAAACTGTCCACGTGAATTTTTGTAGTTGACATTTATTCAGGTGGATTTTCTTCCACACGTACAGTTATTTTGTTGTTGTTGTTGTTTATATGCACACGAATGGCATAATAATGACGTGCTTGCCTTTAGTCACAGAGAGACTTCACATTTGCCTTTCTAGAAACATGGATGTCTGCATCATGACAGCTTTCTAAAGAGATGGTACTTGCAGATCAGACGTGAAATATAAATATATATGAGAGAACGAGGTGCGAGTTGTACTCTTTACCTTTTTTTTTTTTTTTAAATAATACGTTCACTTTACCCCATCTGTGAAAGTAAAATTGATTGATGGAAGGTTGGTTTTGACTTCACAGGTTGTTTATGTATCTAGGAAGGAGACGCAGTCGTTGGGGTGTAGTCTCTTCGTAGCGTCCACAGTCTGTGAACAAAAAGCTGGTGAATACCTCATGGCTGATCTTTTGACTTTGGCCTGTTTTCAAGCGCTTGTTAAGGGACAGGAACCGTTTTCTTCTAGTCGCGTTCCCAGGCGGGAGCTGAAAGGCCGTAGAGCAAATTCGGTTGTTACATTATTGCTGCATTTTCTTCATGTGTTGTCTTCCCTCAAGAAGAAATTGAAAAAGAAAAATGGATTTAAAATTTTGTTTTCTCACGTTTGGTTTGTTTGTTCTTGGATTTTCTGATCATTGTGAGTTGAGTTGTTTTTGGGGTTTTTTGGGGGGGGGGGGGGGGTTTGTTTTGTTTTTTTAAATACAATGGAGGAAAAAAAATCTAAGCGCCAATAATTATATTAGTGGATATTGTGGAGAAAAGATGCTAATCTCTTTTCAGTCTTTAGTAAATAATGTACTGTAATGACACACAAATATGTGGCAGTTTGACAAGAAAATATTCCTTGTTTACGTTCTTGTGTAGAGTCACTTGAGAAGATTGATACCACTTCTGTAATATCGATATATATGAGAAGCCAGTTAGCTTAGCTTAGCATAATAACTGGAAACAGGTAGTTCTGTTTTACCCAGACATACGTTCACCAAAACAACCAGTTGGACGACGTCTCTGAACTCTTTTCTCCTGTAAAACTGAGAAATACATTTTTGATAAAGAGTAAATTTCACCTTTTTGTGTCACTCGGACTTTTGGTTTTGAGTGTGAAATGAGCTCATGTGGTCGATTCTTGATGCCGATGTGACTTGAATTATAAACAAGGCCCCACTCACTTGGATAAACATTATAAAGGTGAAATTTACAGTTTTCAAACAGTATTATTTTAGTTTTACAGGAGAAAAGTCTTTAGAGATGAAGAACAACATGGTTTGTAAAGTGTGTACATCTGGTCAACCCCCAGTCGGTAACACAACAGTTGGGTTTATGGCAGTTTATATTGACCTCATTTGTTGTGTATTATCAATTTGCTTTAATTTTTCTGTCATGTAATTAACAGAAATCCTCAGGTAAGATCGTGTTATTCACAAAACTGTGAGGCAGCAACTAACAAATATTCTATTATCAATAAGTCACTTTTCTTTGACTCTTTAATGTATAAAATGGTGACTATTGAGTTTTTGTGTTTGTTTTTTTTTTGTTGTTTGTTTGTTTTTGTCTGCAGCAGGTAAAACCCCAAAGATGCTGAGTTTCATATCATAGTAAAAAGGGAAACAAATCAAATATTAACATTTCACAATCATTTTTGCTCTAAAGAGATTATTCAAGTATCAGAATTGTTGCTAATGAATTTTCTGTCCATCAACTAATCACTTGAGCTTTAGAGAGCAGGGTCTCATTGTACAGTGGAGGTCATGAAGAGCTTCATCAGGCCATGTGGGGGTTGTATGTGGTATCAGTCTCCTCATCTAACTGTACATCCGAAATTGGTCAAACTATTCCTGCAGGTGCGTTCAGAGGCGGTGACTTGGTCGTAATGTCAAAAATATTTTTATTGACTGAAGTTGTTGGGGAAATTTCTTACAACTTGAACTTTCCTCAACCAGCCAATCAATCGACGGCGGGACAGATGATTAACAAATATCCAGCTTTTATTCCGGCGTCTCTACTGTGAGAGGCTGGACTCGTTCAATCAAAACTCAAATAGTAGTCGTTTTGTCATCTGGGATTTTGTCTCTCGATTTAACCCCTTTTTGTTGTTTTACATTCCAAACTGTAGGAATATTTAGGTTATAGCCAAAGAAATAATTTCATCCTGTTTTTTTTTTGTTTTTTTTTTTTTAAAAAGGTTGTCTTTTTTGTCTGTTTTCTGTCATCAGCCTGTTTAAAAAAAAAAAAAAAAAAATCCAAAGGGGATAAATCCAACACTTCACCATTCATTCTTTCCACCTTCCTTTACTTTCTGGTTCCTGACTGTATATACGTATATGTAGCTATATAATTTTGTGCTCACATAGGGCATTTTGTATGTGATATTCATACTAGGCATAAAGAGGTTAAAACATTTAGTTCATTCATTCTTCCAGTAGACCTTGTGTCCTTCTTTTAAGACAACTTCTCTGAGACAACTGTAAACTCAAGTGCCTTTTCTTGTCTCCCACCAATTCATTGACATCCCCTCCACCACAGTATGGACCAAAGACATCGACCGTCCCCCAACAATCCTGCCCCCTTCTTTCTCCCCATCACTGAATGGCACACTTTTCATTTCCTACAAATAAACAGTTTGCAATACTGAATGTGTATGTTTGCCTTTTGTGGTTGTATGATCCTGTAATGTAGGAAAATCAGACTGTCAGCAAACCAGGACAAGTAACAGAGGTTTTATAGTTTTATATATGTGAAGCTTTAAATGTCTTTAATATATTTATACATTCAAAACGGTGTTCCTGAATAAAGTCCAAAAACTGAAGATTTTACATGTGTCCTAAATACACAAATCAGATCAATAAAACTTTCTCATTTCATATACAATAACCAATAACAGGTAAAACCAGAAGAGGGCATCATCACACTTTAAAAACTAAAGTGAGTTTTGAGAAGGTTTGGTCCATCAACAGAGGCAGGAGCAGCATTTAGATATTTTACTTTCTTTTCTTACGTTAATATATTTTAAATATACAAGTAAAAAGTCCTGCACTCAAACTTTTTTAAGTCAATGCACCAAAGTATAAACTGTAAAAAGAATCAAAATTAAAAATTTCTGCAGAGAAATAGCTTCTGATTGTTTTATTATTATTACTGTTATTCTGCATCAGTAGTATTTTTTTCTGTTGCAGCTGTTTGAGGAGGAGCTGGTTTATACTTTATGTACAGTTTCAGTTTAGTGGCTCTTTACAACCTGAGGGTCACAAGATAAATCTGAACACTGGCCTCAACACAGACACAGATTTGTGTTTTGTTTTTTTTGTCTAAACCAAATAGATTATGAACCACTCACTTCATTTTCAAATGTTTTGTAAAGTGCATTGTCATAAATAAAATTAGCCTCGACTTGAATTACTATTCAAGTCAATTACTATTCAAGTCGAGGCTGATTTTACAAGCAAATCACTATTTTACAAGCAAATCACATTTATATAAAAACTTAACTTTAAAAATTACAAACTTGGATAAATGTCAGGGGGTAAAATGTTTTCCAGATGTTTAAAGTAGCAGAACATGGAAACGCTAAAGTACAAACAGCTAAAAACAGTATTTTAGTGCAGCAAATGTATATGAATTTCCAGCAGACAATCAGCAGCCAGATGTTCATTAACCTTCAGCTGACAGATGATATTTCCTGCTTTTCCATTAGATGTAAAATACAATTACATGTTGCAAGTCAATACAACAGAAAATAGTAACTTCAGCTGCATTATATTCAGTCATTTTTTAGCTTCCAATATTTTACATGCATGAGGATGTCAGATTATTACATTACTACATTTGAGCATTTTGTTTGTAAAGATAAATGAGTAAGAAATTCCACTCTGATCTGTTTGGACAACACCCTGCCACTTTTCACTATATACGGACGTGTGACAAACGCCGGATGAGCATTTCTATGCAAACCCGGTTTTCGTGTTAAATGACTTATCACCACGCCCTGAAGGTTTCAGGCTGTGCAGTCAAATCAGCTGAGCCCTCTGACAGGTGACACTGCAGCCATGAACAAATGGACCTTTAACTGCTTTTATATCCTCAACGCAACCAAGACCTGATGTCTTCACTGTACCTTCTGAGTTTAGGAGCAACTTGATCTGAATGGACTGTCCCACTCACTTAAATCTAGTTAAACTGGTTCTCGTTCGACTGGGCATTCATTTACAGTCCGTCATGATCAGGTCATTGAAAGAGAAACCGAAAACCTAAACAGTTGATCTAAAAGGTTCGTCTTTCTGTGACATTTCTGATGCAAAAACTCATGAAAGATGCAAAAGTGCTGAAGAGGAAGTGTCTTCATGACAACAACTGCAAACACAAAACTAAGTGAAACAGAAGCAGGAGGGGAATTCAAGGACATGCATTCCTTTTTAAATGTTATTACTATGCATCAGTGGACGGGAATCAACAACACAAATATTATAATTTTTTATATTTCAGAAATTTCTAAGATGAATACTCCTGTGGTTTAAGGGACAGCGGACGTCAGTTCTTTGAATTTAAATGACAGATGAACATTACTGTTAATATAATTCGGTTTATAAATACAAAATTAGTCGCCTTAAAACGCGATGCTTCAAGAAACTGTAGCAGACTCAGCTCTCCAGGTACAACCCTCCTGCAACTCAGTGCATGAACACCTTTAGTAAAAATAAGAAACATCATGTACAACATAAAATGCGAAGATCATACCAAATGTCTTCTCATTTCATTGATTCATTCTTTTTTTTGTTTTGCATTTAATTTCTATAAATTCTAATCATTTTTGAGTAACATAGCATTTTCATTAATTGCTAAAAAAAAACAAACAAAAAAAAAAACAATTACACAAATAACACAAAAGTGCAACTCATATTCTGAGAAATGTAACATAAATGTGTCTGCAGCCAGAGGTGTTTCACCACCTGGGAATGACCCGAAATCTGCCAGCAGATGTTATCAGACCTCACAGAGGCCTGAGAAGCACAACAAACGCACCGTTGCATTGAAGTTTCTCTGTGTGCTCTACTTTGATAAAGTGATGTATTCTAATGTATTCATGTATTTCCCAATTCCAGAAATTAACATGAGGTAATTACAATGTTCATGACACATTTCTTTATTTACATGCAGCAAAAACAAGCTTTTTTTTTCTCTTTTTTTAAAAAAGCTTCCAAAATCATAAAATACAAATTGATTTTCTGAAAAGTGAAAAGTACAAATTGTGACATGATTAAAACTGAAGTCACTGAGCTGCAGTGGACTGTGCAGGCAACAAAGACCTCCGTTAACACTGTACACAATGCAAAAATAAATGCAAATAGGTACAAAATATCACACTGTCTGAACTGGTAGAGATCAGTCGAAAGCTTTCCAGGTGGAACATGACGGTGCAGCTCACAGCCCCATCACAGAGGGAAACACAGCAGCACCTGTTGAAGGAAGGACAGTGCTTTCAATCCACTCAGTTTCTCACGACGCCCTCCCAGCTAAACTCGTTCTCACTTTGTTAACTCCAGCCTACGTCTAAGTCGTACTTTTTGGGCTACCTTGACCATCTCCTGTGTCCGTGTCCGGGACTTTCCAGTCCAGCTGGCGACCTTTTTCATACAGTCCCTTCAGGATCTTCCTCACTTCGTCGTTCCCGCCTCCACGACTCAGCTCCAAGTACTTCCTGTACAGCTGCAGAGCGGTGCGTGCATCCTCTATGCTGTCGTGGGTTTCCCCCTGGATGTTGAGGTCTGTGAGCAGGAAGACAATCGGGAATCATTAGTCATCAGGACTTCTACAGCAACATTTCCACCACCCAGAGAAACTAGGGGATGTAGACAGAGGTGAACAAACTCAATTCAATGATCTATTGACCAACTGATGTTTATCTGTCCTCACAACACTGACATGAAAATATGATGACAAATAATGAGGTTAGGGAAATACTCTACACTGGCAACAAAAAGCTGTGACATCTACTAATTACTGTGTATCTACTGTTGTTCTTCTGTTGCCTCAATTAGTTCAATTGTTTTTATGTTAAAAAGAAAAACAAACAAAGACATATACATGAATGAGCACATTAATGTTTGAAGAAGCACATGTTGATGTCTTTATTGTTGTATGCAATGAATTTGCATAGAATAGCACATGCAGCTGCATTGGGCTTTGTACATCCCCCTGGGACCCCCCCACCCCCCCAGGGGAGGTCAATAATGTTGTCTGACTCTGATTTTAACTGACCTAAAAAGTACCAGGCGAGAAACCTCAGAGAAATCATCCTCTTGCGGGGCAAATGGAACAGGTAGACTGTGTCAATGACCTGGTCTTTGAGAACCTGAAAAACACAGAGAGACAGAAACTGAAGTCACAACTGCTCGAAGAGAAAATCTGACCGCAAACCATACAACGTGCGAAAATAACATACCAGTAGATTAATAACCCGAAAGTCCTTCTGTAAGCCGTGACCAACGAAGCGAACTCCTGTGTCAATGAGGAAGCGCAGCTTTAGGTAGGTGGACTTCAGCGTGGTTAGATGCTTTGAAGAAATCTTTGCGTCCAGGTCTCCTGGTTTGATGCCAGAATATTGTGTCAGATAGTCGACCACCTGAAGAACACAAAGAAACGTTCCTGTGACTCTTACTGTTTGTGCATCGCATCATAAACTGCAGAGATAAAAAACAACACGGGTCAATCTCCGGGGTCGTTTCTGTCTGCTACAACTCCAGGTCATTCAAACATTTTGTTATTGAATTAACACACCTGTGACTCTATGATCAATGGCAACAAAAGAGCTCACTGTCTAATGACAATGAAGGTAACACGAGGAGAGGGAGTGATGGGAGACAGTGTCCTCCCAGCAAAACGAAGTGTTTCTATGAGAGCGAAGAAATTCCTGTCACGTCATGTTGATGCTGTGTTTGTTTCTTGGTGTTTTCTTTCTGCAGCTCCTCACCTGCTCCTGAGTGGAGATGTAGTCGTCGATGAACGGCACCCCCTCGTTGGGCCCCTGGCCCCTCACACAGGTGATCCTGGCTACAGACATCTGACTGGGCTTGATGGTCGACTTGGTGCCGTCACTGCGCAGCTCTGCCTCTTCCTGCAGACAAACACATTCAGGAGTCAGGTTTATTTTAAGTGTCTTTTCCACTGAGAACAGCCCAAATAATTAAACCTCATTTACAATCGAAAACAAGCCCATTCATGCTTATTAAATATAAACTGTTGGAAATCTGTGTTGTCTATTGCCAGAGCCATGTCTTTCTTTGAAAGAACTTGATTATTAGATTGACAGAAAAATAATCTGCCACTGTTCTGAGCAAACAAAACTAATGAAAAAAAAAAAAAGATAAACAATCTCTAATCCCAGTTTGTCAATTGTGCAAATTCTCTGTTGATCTTGATCTTCTGTTATCATGAATTTAATATTTTGGGGTTTTGGACTTAACTCTTGGTCATAACAATACATCTGAAAATTTCACCTCTTCCTGGCTTGACAAAGTTGTGAGGGGCTTTCTTTCATCACTTTTTAATGCTCTCATCTGATTAAATCGATAATAAAAAAGTTCTCTTGTGTGTCATTATAAGTGACTCATTTGATCTTTAGTTCACTGGAGCTTGACTAACTAGCTAACTAACTAATGTATGACTGTATGACTGTCTCTGGACACATAATTTATTCTGTAACCAAATTAAAGTTTAATTTCGAGACTAAAGGGAGGGAATCAGAGATCTCAAATCTTCAAATCTTTTTATAAAAATGCAGAACAAAGGCTTTAGATAGTACGCCACCGCTTTAGCATTATACTTACTTTACATTCACAGTGGACAATTTAAAGAGATTGGGGTCTTACACTCCACACTGCTTCATTTTCAAACTTGTCGTTCTGTTTTAGAGTTAAAAAATAATAATTTAAATAGTTTAGTTTTTTTTCTGTTTCAACTGCTGCACTGTTAAGTTATTTTATTGGGATAATATCAGAAAAGCTCCTGTTCAAGGGGCACGTTGGCGTCCGTGTTTGCTGTGATTGACAGCAGCACCGGTGTCCACGTAAAACAAAGTAAACAAACTAGAGCAACAAAATCATGGCCGGACGATGTGAACTTGAAGAGTAAGGACCACACCAGCATCTAACTGGAATTAAATATGCTGTTTAATGTGCTACAGCTGAAAGGTTAATCAGCTTTCTACAATGTCAGCAGTGCACTTATGTTTGCTTGTTCATTAATAGGAATGCAGTTTCCTTTCAGTGGGACTTCAGGACAGGGAAAGTCGGTAGTTGAAAGGAGAGATTGTTACATGAAGTAACCTATTTTATCCAAAGTCCAATTGAGACCAACACAAATTTGTTTTAAACTGTATTAGAAGATAATTTTTGTAAAAATTGCCTTATCTCCTAAGTTCTTCTTCTAAGAGTCCAAAATCTAGTCATGGTTGGGGAGTAGCCTGATTACTGACAACTACGTGTATATGCAGATTTACCAGCAGGTCAATACAGTGCATGATTCCTCTGAGTAACCAGCAAACACACTTTGACAGAGTAAGGTAAACAGACAGTCATACAATAACCCACAATAACTCACCTGATTGAGCGTGACAAACTCTGCATCCAGCCCCACCAAGTCACCAGCCTGCGGCATCTCGCTGACCATGAGGGGGATGAACGTTGCGTGACTCTTCCTCTGTTTCCGAGCCAACGAAGCCTCTGTCAGAAGCACGCTGGCATCTATGGGATTTTTAACTGAGGCAAACAGAAAAGCAAGAGCAGCTCAATGAATGCACCAAATATTAAGCTACAAGTAAAAAAAAAAAAAAGAAAAAAGAAAACCGCAGATCCAACGTCCTAGAACTTACTGCGCAGGTCGTATTTGGTATGGTAGTTCCTCTTGGCATAATATATGATGGCTGGCACTTTCCAGCTCACGTCAAACTGTGCAGCTTCAGTCTTCAGCAAAAGAAAAAGAGAATATTCTCAAATGGCTGCAAACATAACATGTCATTCCCATAATTCAAATAAATGGTGCAAAAATTACCTTATCAATTGGCTCAATTAAGAAATCATTGAAAAGGTACCACTGCTGGTGTGTGACTCCCTGAAACAAACACATGAATCACTTTAAAGGTCAGTTTTCAAACACAGAACTGATGTGGCCCAGTGGCACATCTCTGTCAGACCGTGTTTTCCAATCTGAGCCTGATTCACCTCTTTCCTTTGATGGTAGGTCTCTCCCACTTTGATGTGGGCAACCAGGTTTCCACCCGTGCGAGCGTCCAGGATGTGCGGCACCGTGACCACCAAGTCATAGAGAGAAGCGCCCTCCGCCTCTTCAGCTGCACTTAACTGGTGTGGAGACAACATGACGAGTCATTAATTACATTTAAATCTTAACAACGTACCAAAAAAATAGCAAATTCATGGTCAGGAAGCCAAAATAAGCTGAATTAGTTTAAAAAATCTTGATCTAGCCACCTCCTCGCCTTCAGACCAGCTGCTGATCTCCAGCCCCTGACTTTTGCTGATGGACATCTTGAGAGTGAGAGGGATCCAGACGTGTCGCAGATCCTCTGCCCGGGTGTCGAAGGTGAAGCCCTCCATACTGCACAACTCCTCCCCACTGCATAAGGAGGCACAGTAAGTAGGGTTCAGACATTCAACTGATGCAGATGACGTTATTTGGAGAGCTGATGGTGTCAGGTGATAAATTGCTTATTGTTTAATGTTAAGAGTTGCTCCCGCTTTCTCATTTTATTTTGGACAAGAGAAGCAATGTGAAGACATCTGAGAAATTATGACTGATGTATCATTCACTAAACAATTCATTGATTCATCGAAAACATTTAGCGATAATAAAAAATAGTTTTTAACATGCAATCTTTTTTTCTTTGATATTAAAAAGGCTCTTACTCCAAGCACCACTCAGTGGGCATCGGTGGGGGTTCCTTCGGTTTTGCAGGCTCCATCGCCTCTTTTTGCATGGCCTTATTGAAGGCATACTGTGTGGACAACAGCACAAAAAAATTATTAAAATATAAAATACAATTCATGTGAAACATGTAATTTTCAAATTGTATTTGAAACTTGTCAGGATTGAAATAAAAGCATCACTTACCTCGGCCTGAACCTTCCAGAATTCAGCCTCTTTAGCACTGTTCACCTCACAGTTTATAACCAGAACATCTGGTAGACAGCGAATGTTGCGTGTTTGCACCTAAAAGTTGTACCAAAAAAATATGGGATTTAAATCAGACTGCGAAAGTCAAATACTTTGTAAATACAAACTGCTGATAAGTCTGAATGACAGCTGTAACTCACTGTGGGCTGGTACTTCTCACAGTTTTCACACCACGCCTGAGTGCTCTGCTCCAGGCAGATGCTCTTCTTCAGGATCTCAGCAAAGTCAAACTCCTTTATTGTCTTTTCTGACAAGTCCAAATGAAATGAATGTTTGTTTAGTTTCAACAGACAGAGAAACTATTTCATAGCCTTTCTGCAGATGCCTTGCTCAGCAGGCACAGCTGGGACTCACCCTGAGAGCTCTGTTCGGGGTAATGCATGGTGAAGAGCAACGTGAGGGAGGAGCGGACTGTCTCCTTGCCACAGCGACACAGGCTGCTGTTCTCAACTTCACATCCAAACAATTTTCCAATGACAGACTCACCAGAGGAGCCCAGAGAACTGTAAGAAATGTATCATCAACACAACAACAACAACTAAATTACTACATTTCTCTATATTATTTCTGCAAAAGCTTTAATGGGTTATGTTCAGGGAATGATTTGGTTCTGCTCTAACTGGGACATTGACATCTGTGTTTGTTGCTCTGACCTACTACTGGCCCCCCTGTAGGCCTGTGGGCCCTCCTGCTCCTGTGTCTCCTGGTGGAGCTGGGTGAGGATGAAGCGATTCCAGCTTTGGATTAAGCGTCCAAGTCTGGCCTTCCCAGTTTGCTCGTCTGAATCCGCGAGGATCAGGCCCAGCGCTGACGCCTCAGGGATGGTGCGAAACGCTCGGAGGAAGTTGCTGGCCTTGAGTAAAAACAAACAGCAGAAGTGCTGTTGGGAAATCTGCGTGATGGACAATATGCAGCTACAAAGTAATGTGGGTAAAAATGTGCATTTACATTTACTCATTTGAAAGATGAATTTAACAACCCTGCTTTGCCACAGGGACGCACCCACTGTTACATAGAGAAACTATGACAAATAGGTACCTGGCATGGATCTCCCCGTGATAAATCCAACATATGGAAGAGGAAGCCGAGCTCACATGCCAAACAAAACTCCTTCTGGCACAAATGATTCTGCACTAGACAACGGATTGGCTCCAGGAAATATAACACCTAAAATGACAGCACAAAAGCAGGAGACAAACAACTCTGCATTAGTCAGAGAAAACAAAAACTTTTAAATAACATAAAAAAGATAAACAAAAAATGAAGAAAAACCCAACCCCCCTAGTTATTACCTGGATCATGCAGTTACAGTAAGCATTGGGGATGTGAGGCTCCAGGCCAGCAAACAAGGTTCGGTTGTAGTGTTTGAAGTCGAAGTCCTCAAGTCCAAGTTTAGAGTATTTAATTGTGACCTGATAAAGCACAAATGCGCCTTCATCATTCAACATTTATTTTTGTTACACAGCAACATCAAACTAATTATTATAATACAAAAATGGTGTAATAAAATCGTACCTTTCTGAACTTTTTGGGCACCATGTAGAGGTGTGGCTCTTCATCACGTCCGATTGGTGATTCAGGGACCTGGTTGTAATTATCATAATCCAGCTCCACATCTTTAATCTTATAAGGAACCTGAAACCAACACAGAGAATATCAGAGAATCTGTTACCAAAAAAATCTACCCATGTATTTAATTACTCGCCCATGTCCCAAATGGTAAATTATGTGAAAAGCTACTGTAAAGTAGCTGAGGATGTATAGCGCTGTGCAATAGGTTTCAGGCACTTGGGCCTTTCCATCGCTCTATGCCACTCTATGCTAATTCATTGTGCAGCAGGACAACAACAACAACAACCCCAAACATAAAGAACTATATTCAGACAGAAGAATAAGTAGCCCTGATCTCATGGAGTCAGTCTGGGATCACATGAAGAGACAGAACAAGTACAAGTATACTGAGGAGAATTAGTGCAATTTTACAGTCAAAGGTTAGTCACACCAAATACTTCTTACCACCTTCTACTCTCATTTAGTGCCTAAGCCTTTCGCACACTACTATATACTGTATGTTTTTACATGCCTGGTTACGAGGGCGGGTGCGAGGATTGGCAGCATAACCAATGAACCCCACAGTTTTCATTGTGCGCAGGATTTCTGGGTCCACAGGAGGAGCTCGTCTGTGGGAAAGAAACATGTTTTTAGATGAAAACCTTTATTTAAAAACATTCACATCAACAGAATTAGTCAACCGTTCCAGCAGGAAAGAGAAATTAATTAGTTTTACACAATATTTTTATGGTCTGAGGAGTAGCATCATACATATCCCCATTCTCATCCAACTGCAGTTTAATATTTTGGTTTCACATTGTCAAGCTGCACAACCAGTTCTATATTTTTGCTGCTGTTGACAAAACCCACTACAGGACCCAAAACCCACAACATGCTAGTCTGTCTTTGAATACTTTCCAACTTCCTTGTCGTGACTGAGACACTCTGCCCCAAGCTCACTGCTTCCCACTGAAGACGTACATCTCAGGTCACGGATGTGTAGTTTCATTTTTAACAAAGGCTAAATTATTGCCTAAAACAGCTTAGCAGTGTGGTTTTCAGTATTTCAACATTACCCGAGCTAAACAAAATATATGATAGGAATTGTGCAGGTGCACAGTTAACTGAACAGAGGTTCCTGCTCTGCTTGTTCATGGGATAATTAGTTATTATATGTAACACGCTGCTAATTCATGAAACAATGTTCTTACTTTCATTTAGTATTGTCACTACCAACCATAAGGGAATCAGCTATGGGAAATACACAACATTGTGTTACCTGGGGCTGGGTGTAGCCAGGCCTGCGGGCCATTCTGACAGCAGAGGCTCAGTGCTGGTCAGCGGCATTGGGATGAGCGAGAGGGGGAGCAGGTCGTGGTTCCAGTCAAGCTGAGGGAGTGTGTCCACAAGGCAGGGTAGAGCAAACTCTGTCTCTCGAGAGTAGTCATTAAATGAAACCTCTGGAGCGTCAGACCACAGATGCACACACCCTCCAGAGTCCCCAAAAGCCAAGGCTTGTTTGCTGGATGAGACGTCAAAACTCATGAGCAACTGGCCCACTGTGTTGACATGAAAAATGTCTGCCACATTGGCAAGACCAGTGGGTTCACAGAACTGGCATTGACCTGAAGAGAGAAACAGGAGGTGAACACTTATATCTTAGGCATATTCAGCATTATTCTTGGTGGAAATTGTTCACATTTATTGACCAAGCTCTACAAGGGATATTATTAAAAGCAAACAAACAGACCAACTAAGCCTGAGTATGAATGAGACCACACATTTCCTGACTGAGACCTGTCTGAGAGATGATTGCCAAGCGGGACGTGTAAGTAGGAATGAAGCGCAAGAAGAGAGGGTCCACGTGCACTTGAAGCGGAGTCACAGCTCGCATCATACGGAGGTCATACACCATGAGAAAACGGTCGCATGCCATCCCATTCAGCCCTCGGCTAGAGAACCCGCACGCAGCAAGAAGATTTCCGTGAACGTCAAAGTCCGAGAGGCTGCCAGAGAACGCATCAAACTCATGCTCCATCTTGAAAGTGCGCAAGTCCCGAAGGGTTACCTGGTTTAAACAGAAGGAGACGGGGAGAGTTGTGTAAACTCGAAAAACATCTTTCACCAACAGGTTATCAGGGTAAGGGTGGTCCTTACTTTCCCAGAAGTGTGCCCACAGAAGAAGAAACGACTGGTTTGACGCATTATTGCCACTCCTGGGACTTCAACAGTGAACTGTAACATACACAACAAGAAAGCAATCGGTCAATCGTTTGCTTTTAAGTAAGTTATTCTTGTATTATGTGGCAAATAAAGGCACGGGTAGTTGTAGATGTTTATAAATTCAATCCCAGTGTCTCACCTTTTGAGTTTCTTGAACAGTATTCAAGTCAACTTCAACCACATAGTTTTGTAATCCACCCATAAGTAACATATTGTTATCAGTCATGAGGAGACTGTGCATATCAGCTCCTTCCTCCATCCTGCACACATACATTATAAATAATCATTCATTTGAATCAATTTTATATGAAAAAAAAAGTAAAATAATTTCACAGCTGTGGACGTCTTACGGATAATCAAACATGACAAGGCCTCCACGAGTGTAGCATTTGAGGTTGCACTTAGAGAGGAACAGCACGCCTGTTTCCAAGCTCTGAATGTGTCGGATGTCGTCTGTCGCGTGCACTTGGAAAGAAGAATACCGGCCCATTGTCGGTCCAAAGAATGAGGTTACATGACCCTGAAGAGAAGAAGGACAGGAATAATGCAGAACGACATTGATGAAAAGTTCCCGTTTATTCCTCGTGATAGTTAAAGCTCTCTCACCCTGTGGTTTCCCATCCAGAGCATTTCCTCCTGGAGATCAAAATGTGTTGCAGTGACTGGGATGCCAACTTCTGACACTACACTGTGGAGCTCAGAAAACATCCCCTCCATCAGGTGCACAGGCTCGGGGACTGTCACGGCCAAGCCCTCTGGATCAAGCTCCACACCCTGCAGCATGTTGGGGTTAAGGTGGGGGTCCATGGAGGGCTCTATACCCGCCTCCAGGGTACCGTGAAGGCTGGGGGAGTACTCACCCATCCCAGCGTCGAGACCGTCAAAGTTCATCATTAGTACAGCTAAATCAACCTGCAGAGGAATGGCAACTTCAGTAAATAATAACTAAAACCACAATGCATAATAAACACGTTTTATTGTCATTTTCAAACTGAACCATCAGCTCCCATCTTCAGGTTCGCTTCGATGCTAGCTTTGGTTTGGCTAGCAGTAGCTAGCATGGGAAGCTAACCTTAGAGCTAATTGCTAAGCAAAAATCCTCCACAGCTGAACTTATTGTGGTTTAGTGAAACATGCGCAAAAAGATGCGCCGGTGTCTCGGCGTTTGCGGGTAGCAGTGTCTCAAAATAGTGAGTGATCAGCTAGTTTCTAGGTTGTGTTTACTTTAGCTGACTTAGCTAACGTTAGCATGGCTGCTAAACTGAACTGTACAAACTCAACTTCTACACAAGCAGTTTCCATACAGCTGAAGCGCGTGTGTCACTTGGTTTTTTTTTTTTTGTTGTTGTTGTTGTTGTAAAGTCAGAGTCTTAATATGGAGGAAAAGTTTAACACCGACCTATTCTTGAAATGCACCGAACAGGAGCCCATGGTCACTTCATTCACAACAATAACACACACGGGGGGAGGGGGGGAGCAGCGGACAGGGGTGTGTTCAAGAGCAGCGTGTTGTTCTGAGCAACGCTGGATTGTCATTGATCCCTCAGCTGTGGCCCCGGTCTCCCCACGGGGACCCTGTGTCAGAATATAGTTGTTATACAGTTGTAAGGCCCTAATTGTTTTGGCTTGTGTTGAGCTCATTTGTTGTAGGTCTGTGTTTTTATAAAGTTGATTATTTCTTTTTACTCTGTCAAGTAATTCATACACACAAATTTGGCCAACGTGGATTGAGTCCATGGGTCTGATAAATAATTGATCATCGATGAATTACTCCGTGTGTAAATTCGCCCATATTTCAGAATAAAGTAACACAATTCATGTCTTTTATTGACCAACAGATTAATGAAATGATCGTCTCAGATTTTGAGTATTGGTTTGTTTCTCTCTGCCTTGTGAATTCATTAAACTACAATGTGTAATGGGGTCAATATGAACCCAACAACAATTTTTTTTAATTAAAAAATTTCCACTGACAGTAAATCAAATAAAATGCATTCATTCATCTTTTCTATAGAGATTTGTCACATAAGCCGCAGTTTATTTTAATCCTTGCAAAAAATCTTTTCCTTTTCTCATAAAAGTTACAAACTCTATGTGAGCATCTATATCTACACTTCTTTTTTATGAATTGACATAGAAACATTTTGAGATTGAGTCAGTGAATTCAATGAGTGAGTTATATTAGGGGCAATGAACATCTAAACATAGGAAGAAAAACAGAAAACAAGAAATAAAAAATGTACAAAAGGTGATAAGAGACACTTTTTTTTATGGTAATAATGTAAATGTTTTTTTAAAGGAGGGAGGGTGTTGGAGGTTAATAGCCATTTATAATGTTTAATTTATTAATAAAGCCAGTATTTTTATACCAATTCGTTTGCTACCTGCATATAGTTGTGTGTTACTTTGAACTGAAATATTTAAATGGAAAAATAAAGGACAAGAAGATCTGCTTCCATCTGGCCAGTGTGATGTAATTATTATAAACCATATGAACAACAGAAGAATAACAGAACATCAATGGGAAAAGTATAGGAAGTGTGAACGTATCTTATGTCTTCCCTTATCAGTTTCTTTCTCAAAAGCCAAATTCATGTGAAATGCTAAGGCTTTTCTCTGGTAGAGAAGAGGGGCTGCTCACGGATACAGATGGGAAGTTTGCCCAATCAGTTATTATCGCCCTGAAACGTAAAAGGTTAATCTCACTTCCTCGGCACAGCCGGAGATGCGAAACCACATCACACACAAGTGGTGCTCTATCACTCTTACTCCCATCTCACACACTCAAATGTGAACATTTTCAGGTAACAGGTGATTGAAGCGTCTCATGAATGACGGGTGATCAGATAGAAACTGAAAACACAGGAACAATAAACGTTGCCCTCGTTCAAAATATAAATAACCCTGTCTCTAATGGTCCTGAATAAGATGATCGCTTTACAGCAGACATGTCTTTTCTTTCTTTCTTTTTTTTTTTTTCTTTTTATCTTTCTTTTTAATTTTTGTTTACTACCAATCACCTATTATAACGAGCTCGTTATCTGAGCTAATGTTAGCAGTTCCGACTCCTGCGCGTCACTGGTTTGCACTCGACGTGAACTCACCTGAGGGATGCCCAGGAAAACCCTGCACTGAGTCACTGCCCAGTTTGGCGCTTTTCAGAAACACTTAAAAAGCAGCCGGACTCTGAGGACTCATCATTCACAGGGACGAGCTCACAGCAGGAGCCTCTGGACACAACTCAGCAAAAAAAAAAAAAATAATAATAATAATAATAAAAAATAATAATAAAAAAAAAGGCCACCATGAATTTCTACTTGGCGACTTGCGCTGCTCTTTTGGTGCTGTTTGCGGCTGCATCGTGCGCCCCAGCCGCACCGAGCCTGCACGACGCGTGTGCTGCTGTGCGGAACAGCTCTCTGGAGCTCAACCACATCGCCAGGGCCGTATCCACAGAGGTAAGTGTTATATTTCATTTTTTAAAATATAATAATGGATATGTTGGGAATTAATCATGCAAAAATACACCCGTCATTGGAAATAACTACCAAAGAGCATCAAAAAGTTATATTTTGCATAGATGCCCACTTCAATATTTAAGAATATTTGGCTTTAAATTGGCTGTATATACCAACCTTTTTTCTTTTTTCTTTTTTTTTTTTTTTTTTTTGCTTTAGAGCTTTGTTGTTTTATATAAACCTGTGTACTGAGCATGTCTTGTCTCAAATGGTCCACAGGCACGATCCAAAGATTTGGTAGATTTCTCCACATCATTTGATTGGATTGAAGCTAAAGACATGTGTGATCCTGGGACACTGAGACACAAACCTCTGGTAAGCAACAGATAACAATACATACAAGAAATACCACATTAATGTCAGCGTATGCCAAATATACCAGTAGAAATGAAGGTCATGCGTGAATGTACTGTAATAGAAAGGTTAAGTTCTTCTCTCTTTCTTCAGCCGTGTATTGGGAAGCTACTCACTCTCCTCGTGAGCTACAGATCTACACTGGAGAGACTTGGTGGATTTCAAAGCTGCTCAGCTTTTGCCAGCAAAGTGAAGCCGGTGATGCACAAACTGCACGAAGACATGAGTAGATGTGTGAGCTCGATGGGAGGGAATCCTCACAGGGTAAGATCGGTTTAAATTGTTACTAAAAGCCCAACATGGTTTGGCAGATATATATATATATAATCTTCATGCTTTAGCCTCATATCTTTGTGTTTTATTATTAGATCTTATTGGCTCACGGCTCAGATATTCATGTTTTATGTGTTTTCCTTTCTGAATCATCAGGGGTCCCACATCAGTGAGGAGGGGACTGGGCCCAGTGCTCGTTGGCAGGAGCCTCTGCTCTGCCACTACAGCATGGACAGACTCTTCTCCTTCTCCATCCTCACTGCTCGTGTCTTCGCTGTTGGTGATCCGACTCATCACACAGAGGGGACCACTCAGAGATGCATGTAGAGCATTTAGCCTCTACATATTTGCTGTCATGCAGCCGTGATTTAACAAGCATCCTGTATTTGATCACATTGGTCAAAGTATCCAGTGCAGCACCTATTGGTTGTTCATGAAGCTAGAAGTGTTTTTACTCTGGTTTCTTCCATGTATTTCCAATGGAATTATCATCTAATGTATTTATTCAATCTATATTTATTATTTCTATTTATTTCTATTTATCTAAATCAATTTATACTATACTATATTTGTATTTATCTCTTAATCTCATGCAGAATGGATATAATCTGTAATAAACAATCATCAATCATATCACCTTTATGTGTTGTCGTTTTTAAATGTCTATATATCATTAGTATATATATATATATATATATATATATATTTACATGAATAGAGTGATTGTTCCTTCAACAGAAAATGTCATGGTTATAAATGCCACATTAAGGAAGGTTTCAAAGTTACCTGCACAGTCAAACTCCTCTTTTGTTTGAATGGATGTCCAAAACAACACCCAGACAGATGTGCTGAGATAAGGAGGAAGCTGTGCTTTCCTGAAACACTCCTGCTGCACAGTGGAGATCCACAACTTCCGGCAATATCCCTCCCAGTCAGTGTGTCTATTATCACAGATGTGGTCACTCGGGCTTCCTCACACTCTGATGATGCAACATAGTAATTCAAAACAAAAAAGAAAAAAAAAAAGGGAAGATGTCACGTTTAAAGTATTACACTGAGCTCACTGGTGCTTCAAGAGGAAGTAGCAGTGAGCTCAGTGTAATACTGGATTGCTCAACGAGGAAGTTTGTTCTCTGAATGACTTAATACCCAGAATTAATTCAACCTCTCATCATATTTTGTCCCTCAGCTTTTATGAATGTTTGATACCTCGATGTTGGGTTTGTTTTCCCACTAAATCTAAAAGTTGTATTTTTGTGTAACTTAGCTCTGTTTAATAATGTGCTTGTTTTCTTGTTTTTAATTGCCGTTCCCCCTTTCCTTTCTGTAAAGCACTTCGCAACAAGAAAAGTTCAAGATGTAAAGCATTTTTATAAATAAAGTTTATGAATATCAATAACATTTATTATTACTATTATTATTATTTTATTATTGTCATCACATGATCGAATAAAATGCACAAATAAAAGGAAATTTAAAAAAGACTTCTGTAACAAAAGCACAGGAGACAAGCTGCAGGTGATCTGCTGAATAAACAGAAAATAAAAAATTGTAATCAGGTTTTGAACTTATTCCTGCTCTTTATCAGTCACGGTGAAGTAAATGTAGGAAGTGACTCAAAGGTAGTGTTGGTTTAAAGGTCTTTGGCAACCTCTATGAGAAAGGCTTATTATGTAATCAACATGAGAAGTGATGTGCCCGCCAGTAATACTGTATTTTTGTTTGTGTGGGGATGATGTAAGTAGGAAGGCAAACATGTTATAATAACTCACCTATGAAACTGTAATTTCACATGAGATTCATATTTGTCCAGCAATACAGGCGGAGAGGAGTCTGGTGGGCCACCTCCACAGACTCCTGGTCCATACGTCACAGAGTCAATGTGGGATCACATGAAGAGACAGAGACACTGAGAAAAGACACGATGTACAGATAGTGTTTCTGTGTTACTGCGCTTTCTTTGACATACAGCATTGTCTAATACTTTTCCACAGCACTGTACAAATAAAATTAATGTTGATCAAGAAATGATGGACTCAGTTTATTTAAATTCCCTATCCTTCCCAACACATGTAATCCATGGGTTATTACTAAAGTGAATTAAACATCACTTCCTTATTCAATATATGAAAATGATATCTGCGCTACAACTTCCCAGTAGCCTGTATTTTTTTGTTTTCTTTCCTCTGAGCATTAGTCATTCACATTTTAATTCATGAATGAATTTCCATGTTTGACTTTACTCATTCATCAGTTACCGCTCGGTCAGATTTAACGTCAGTTTAAACACAGGTCAGTGCTGCGACTGCAGGGCGAGCAAGAAGCTTTTCCCTGTTTACTCTTGGGTTCGTCTTCTACACCAGAATAACCTATTCAGTTCAGGATGAGTTCACTCAAAAGGCTAAATAGAGCAACCTACATCATTTTCTGTGAGCTCCACCATAACTACGGCAAATTGGCTCCAAACCTTTTTTATATTGACGATGAACTGTGTTTTTGAGGTGCAGATTACTTGAGGGTAAAGAGCTGGTTTCCTCATGTGCAAACATCACAGGGTCACGTGTCCACGACCAGAGGCTTCTTATTCACTGCAATCTACAGTGGAAGCTACCCCTTTAATATCACCATTTCTATTAAGGCAACTTACATGCAATATTACAGATCATGAGCAGTTCTTCTTTAGAGCAATACTGAAACATAGCTGCATGGTTGATCTGTCAGGTATTTATTTCACTGGATAATTAAAAAACAACAACAGACATTCCTATCTGGTTATTTTACCCACATGCAGTTTGTCTAATGACTAATGAGAAAATATGCACATGATGAAGATTTCAAGTTATTTCCTTCATACTGAGGTTAGGGTTTAAGTGTGAGTATCACTGGACAAATTAACGTCTCTTACTACTCATTCTGCATGTGCAGTGGATCCTGATGATATACATGTGTAAAGAAGCTCTAAGGTACAATTATAATGGACTGTGCAGTTACAATATGTGGTGCAAGAAATTTTCAAATCCTTGAGAAAAAGTCCTACATTGAAAATTATATTGAAGTAAAAGTACACAAGTCAGAAAATTGTACGGCAAGTCAAAGTACTCATTATGCAGACCGCTCCTTTCCA
The DNA here is from genome assembly GCA_038496675.1 of Rachycentron canadum. Classification (NCBI taxonomy): domain Eukaryota; kingdom Metazoa; phylum Chordata; class Actinopteri; order Carangiformes; family Rachycentridae; genus Rachycentron; species Rachycentron canadum. The sequence goes on from CM076651.1 coordinate 3,792,165, forward strand.
GTGTTATACTATTATACTACTGTATGTTATATTATTGGATTCATTTTACAGATGTATTAATATGTATGCAGCCTTTAAATGTTGTAGCTGGTTGATGTCAAGCCAATTTTAACTGGTGGGTATTAAAGTTTTTAGTTATAAGATTTCATAAACTGATCAATTATTCTATGTTGTGTATTTATATCTACAGATGATAAATGTTGCAAAGGTAAAACTCTATATTTGCCTTTGAATTGTAGTGGAGGGGAGGCATGGCTAGTTTAACTTGTTACAGGGCCCTGAGGTCTTGTTGACCCCTCACCCCTCTGTGCAGTGTGGTCTGGATACACCTTGTCACCTCCAGTTCCCCTTTCAATCCACTGTTAGCAGCTCTCTCATGCTAGAATGATTCCTAATCTGTGTCACTTTGTGGTAATTTCATCAACAGCAACTTTATACAAAAATAATACATCTCTTTCAACTAGATTTTCGTCAACAAAACATGGACACAAAATTATCAAATTCTATAGGACATGTCCTGATTGATTTTGTATTTTTTAGGATAAAAATTTCCTGACAAATTTGCAAGTAATCAAATTATTAAAATTATTAACATGGCTTTAGAGCCTTTAGAGGATTATCCTGCAAAAGGGCCTCACCTTTTGCAGGATAATCCTTTAATAGCAGGGTAAAGTAGCCTAAACATTTACAAAGTAAATACTGCATTTGTTCAGGGCTGTTTTCGGGTGTGGATTTGATGCCTTAGTGAATACATACAGCAGCAAGACAGTTCACACGGGATTGAGTCAGAATAAACATGAAAGCTCACCTTTATTCAAATGAAGGAACTTATTATCCAGTAAACAATGGAGCTCTATGGTACAGAGGAATAAGATGTATCATGATTTCCACACACAAACAATGGTTGGTATAGAAATACAAAAATTACAGACTACCACGAGACATACCCTTTAAGTACTTTCCAAAACTAGTTTCAAACAAATTTTGACCACCACTATATGCCTGTCAGTTTGCAGACTTTTAGGTTGTTGTCAGTTATGACCATTTGAAATATTATTTCATCACATTTTCCAACAGTGGCGAAAAAAGTACCTTGAAATTACATTGGAATAATAAAAAAATGCATCAACATAGAAATATTTTGTAATAACAAAAGGATATCCATTAAAAATGTTCAAAATATCAAACTATGTTAAACCATAGTTTAATATATATATATTTATCAGTGTCTCTCTCTCTCTCTATATATATATATATATAATACTTATTGATGCATTAGTATGTACACTTTACGTTAATGCTGCAGGAGGTGGCTGCTTTTACGTACTGTAGATATTGCTGGAGAGCAACTAATAGTCTTACCTAACTCGATAATATTACATAGTAATTTGTTTGTTATTTATTTTCATTATTAATCTTAATCAGCAAAGTAACATGAAAGTAATGTTATCAAATACATTGGGTGCGGTTTAAAATACAATATTTGCTTGCATAAATAACAATGAGAGGTTGTTAGGCCTTAGAAACGTATACACTTATACTTATATACTTACAGTATATAATTATATGCATTTTAAATACTTTGTCAGATGGTCTTCTCTCTGATCTCCAGTCAGAAACTTCCTTCACCCTTTTTGAATAAGTGCTTAAGCAATAAAGTCCCTGGGCTGCACTAGTAGCAAAGGTTGTCTTGAATAAAAATAAATGAATAAAATCTGAATCTATAAAGTGGGTTCAGGATAGAAATCCAGTTTTAGGGCCTTAATTGTTTCTGTAAAGTTCTGTTTTTATTAAATTGCTTCACATCACAATATATTTCCACATCCACACCCCAGTTTAGTCATTAAAGTGTCAGAAAATAGTAAAAATATTCATAATTTTCCCATGAAGCCCTTGACTGAAAAGCAAAAAAACCCAAATGTTTAGTAAAAGCATTACAGAAACTGGTTAACTAGCAAATATTCACAATCATCTGAAATCATCATGATTTTTTTTTTTTTTTTTTTTGCTTTAGAAAAAAAAAGGTGGTCAAAAGATGTGCAACCTCAAAAGCAAAGTGAAAGCATTTACCCACATGACACATTGTTGGTTGTTATATGGGAATTAACAGTGATAATATGATGCTGGGGCATCCTGAGGACTAACTGCCCTTTGCAAACGCTGAGTGCTGAGTTTTCCCCGCTCACCACATCACCTGTCGTTGTTCGGGACAGGGAGGACACGGGCTGGAGTTTTTGTTTTGTTTTGTTTTGTTTTGGTTTGGTTTTTTGTTTTTTTTTTTTGACAGGACTCCGCCGCTGCAGAGGAACCAGCTCGACTCCAACGAAGGCGGGGTTTAAGAAAAAACAAGGAATTTCCTGGTGAGCTACGACAAGGCAGGAAGGTACAGTCTGCTCCGTTGAAATGTGAAGCTTTTTAACTCCCGAGATGCCACATGGGCCCGACGGGTTTCTCACAATTTAAGAGCAACCTTTTTGACGTTTAACCCTAACCCCGTCGGTATCACGTTGTCGGCCACAGCCGCTGCGCCGCTGTTAACTTTGAAGTAACGTTAGCATCTCAACCTGTAGATAGCCGCTGTTAGCTATGTTAGCTAACAGGCGGAGCTCACATCACCTAACGTTAACGTTTTGGCTTCGGTTAAAAAAAACTGTGTGCGCTGTGGGGACAGTGGGTGTCACGTCCTAGAAGAATATATCACAATTTAACTTTAATTTGACCTTTTGACTGTTTTTATTTGGTTCGTACTCGTGTCTGAATGTTGCGGCTAGTTGTCGGTGAGTGATGTGGGAGGAAGCGCGTGTTTAACCACCCAGAACAGCTCAGGCGGGCGGAGTCATCACCTTTAGAGTTATTTTAAAAAATATATATATATATATATTTTTTTTTTTTTAATCGTTACCATCAGTGGCGATTAATCTGGTGCACCAACAAAAACAATTTGGCCTTTATGATAAACAGTTGCATTGCGAGTTTACATTATAATCTTTTATATTTTCAGTTATTTTTTAAAAAATAAGAAAAGAAACAAACAAAAACATCGACAACAATTTTGTTGGTTCCCCCGATTGAACAATGCAGATCAAAGCTGGCCCATGTTATGAAATATCACAGTAGTGAGAAATATCTGTCACAGGTTGCCAGAGTTCAAGGTGAGGGTTTCAGATTAATCTGCAACTCATTATTTTCACAATTAATTGATGTACCCATTGTTTTCTTGATTCTTTTAATGATCTGTGTCTCAACTGTGGGGATTTGCTGCTTTTCTTGGTCTAAAGTGAATGTGTGTGGGTTAACAAACAGAATAAAACCCCTAATACATAAACTTGGGCTTTAGGTTTTAGAGACCAAACATCTTATCAAGGTAATAAGTGGCAGATTAACTAATTATGAAAACAATGCAAGACAAGTTTATAAAAAAAAAAAAAAAAAAAAAAGTTATCTGACACAACAGACTTGGAAGGAAAAAATATTTTTCAAAGCGAATGTTTACTGCCTTTGTGAGCTGCAGTCTGATAGTTGCAGTCATTGTAAATGCAGCATTACCACTTCTGTAATGTTTGATAATGCCAATACATGTAGAAAAGCATTTGTTGAGTTTTACATCATGACATAACAAAAACTGATAGAATATGTTGTTTTTAATATAATTTTGCGGGCTCTACATGACTATTGTAAGCAATATTACCATGTGCCTGAGGCCCCCAGGTCTGCAGCTTTTCTCTTCTCGGGTTTAAGATTTAGACCTTTAAACCTTTCAACCTCCTCAATCCCTTACATTGTGTGTCTTTCTGTACTCAAGATGAATGTGGGCGTAGCTCACAGCGAGGTGAACCCCAACACGCGGGTGATGAACAGCAGGGGGATTTGGCTCACCTACCTGCTCCTGACCGTAGTTTTGCACGTCGTCCTGCTCAGCATACCTTTCTTCACCGTGCCGCTTGTCTGGACCCTCACCAATGTCATCCACAACCTGGTCAGTCACAATGATGTAATTAGTTATCGGTGCTGTTGCGCTGTTTATGTTAAAAATTTGGTTATGTTGCAAACATGAATGCATCGTGTTTGCAGCTGTTGATATAGAGAATTTGGGGGAGCAGGTACCTCAGATAAGTAATAAGTCAAGGTGAACTTTTGTGGCGGATTGTTCCTTTAATAGTATAAACCGACAGGAAACCTATCAGTGTTTGTGGCTAATAGCTTTTTCTGTTTCTCTAATATGTGGTTTCTCTGCTGCAGGTGATGTATCTGTTTCTACACACAGTGAAGGGAACTCCCTTTGAGACACCAGACCAAGGCAAAGCTCGTCTCCTCACGCACTGGGAACAGATGGACTACGGCGTCCAATTCACATCTTCGCGCAAATTCCTCACCATCTCGCCCATCGTTCTGTAAGTGTTAGGTGTTTATATTTAAAGGTCCCCTGCAGTGCTGTGATGTTGGTAGGTTCACTGTAATTACGATGTAGTTAAATATGTGAACAGTTTACTAGCCTGTGTCTTTCTGGTCTCAGGCAGTTGGTAATCTGCCCTGAGCTGAGTGCAGAAAGATTAAAACCGATGCACTGAATCAAAGTTGAGTTTGATTCTTTCAGACCTTCTGCATCATTACCTAAAGTCACCAGTAAATTCACAGAGCTGTGACAGAAAGTAATGCAGTGACCAAAAGCATTGCTGGACAAACTCTCAGCCTCTGAGGTGTCGCTTCGATCGGTAACGGTCACTCGTAGCTTGTATTTTCACTTTTGTTTGCATTGCGTGTGTTTGTCACATCTCTTTTTTTTGGTGTGATAGCTAAATAATGTTAATAATAAATGCTGATTCAGATGTATTGGTGCTGCATTTACAATAATTTCCTCTCTCTGCAGGTATATTCTTGCCAGTTTCTACACAAAATATGATCCCACACATTTCCTGATCAACACAAGCTCCCTCCTTAGTGTCCTCCTCCCAAAGTTGCCTCAATTTCATGGAGTGCGGATATTTGGGATCAATAAATACTGACAGAATTGACACTGGATTTTAACCACCAACACTGGACTACTTTTTTGTTTGTTTCAGCTGAACTGTTTCATGTTTGAGTGTGAGTTTGAGGAGGAGAGATCCGCTTCGATTTATCTCCACTGTACAGACTGTGTGGAGTAATATATTAAAGTTGCAGTTTGTGCTGCCTCCTGCAGCTGGAGAGACAAGTAAATGCACTACTGCTGAGAGTAATTTTCATCTTTCCTGACATTTCTGATGTTTGTGAAAAGCCAGGCACCCTTTATGGGCAGAATTTGAACTGCACTGCTTTAGACTATGATGTATATTTGTTATTCTGTCACAATACAACTGTGATTGTCTGGGTGTCAGGTTCTGAATGATAGCTTCAAGTTTTTCAATCTTTTTTTTTTTTTTTTAAATATACTATGAAGGATTTACATGCAGCATGCATATACGCCCCTACACAAAAAACTGCAGTCTTTGTTTTGCTATGATACACATAATTATGTAATTTACTGTTTGATTTGCAAGCTGGATGTCTTTTCCTGTTTATAAAATGAGCAGCGACAGCTACATGATTTGCACACGTGGTTTTCTTATCTTTATTTCCCACACTCAAGTAGGAAAACTGCCAAAATCATTTTTGATCAGTTGTAGGTGTGTAAGCAGTGGGGAACTCCAGGCGCTTTACATGAAGCCATAATGTGTGTACATGTGAGTGGGTAGCAGTGTTTGTAATATGCTCCTATATCCATGGGATTCTCCCTCTTCCGCAAGCAGTGTGACCATGTTTGCATTGCAGTGAGGTTTCCATTTTAGTAGAGTGTGTTTTGGGGAAGTGGTGCACAGGAAATGCAATGGGATGTGAATGTGATTACACTCTTGTCATGCCAATGTCAGTTTGGGAAACGTATGCAAATAATGTTGGCTTAATCAGCTGTTGTATGTATACACAATATGTTGTGTAATTGAAGCAGGAGATTGGATAGAGAGGGCAGTTGGGCCAAAGGTCACAATGTGACTGAAAACATCAGATATGACAGACTGAGACTACATATTCTGAGAGCTGCCTCGTTTCAGATAACACTATCTCTCTATAGCAAATTAGATCATTCACTGCAGTTTTCCCCAGTTCTTTCATTTTTAATTAAATGTGACACCAGTAAAGCCTGATGGGAGGAAATAGATTTATTTTGTATTTTGTAAACTGAAGGAATGCAGTGCACAGGACCTTAGATAATGGCACATGCAATTTATGTGTATAGCAGACATCAATTGGTAAAAATAGGTTAAAAATAAACAGAAAAATGTAGAACACAAACAGGACCAAATGTTTTCTCCCCGAGCAGAATAATAACCCCCACCGTTATCAAGATGCTGTTCAGAGAAGTGAGAACTCATCACAGTGATGTACATAAACATCATCTGGACGCTCTCAGTGAGCCCATTTAGAGCCGGATGGCTGTAAACAACACAATATGTTAAAACCTTTTCTAATATGACCTAAGACAACACAACTGCAAACTAGAATCGCCCAGGACCTGCTTTGACCTCCAACCGCCAGTTTCACATTTTCACATAAGCTTTTTTTTTCCCTAAATAAACAGATCTGGCTTTAGTGTAGATTCTTTGAAACCATTTTACATTGAATTTTTCATGCTGATAACAGATCTGACCACAGTGTCCTCTCTGTGTTTGTCAGTGACTTTTTTGGTGAAGGCCAAATGATTAATAGAAAACACAAGTTGGTCCCTGTGACTCAAGTGACAATTTGGATTTTGTGACATCAGTAAATCCAGATGAGAGGAAATAAATGTATTTTTATCTTAAACTGAAGGAATGCAGTGCACAGGACCTCCGAGTATGGCACATGTAATACGTGTATCGCAGCCATCAATTGGTTTTGATTTTAACTTTAGAAACATATTTACATTGAGTGATATCAAAGAACATTTTCAGAGGTTATGTGGTAATACGATAAAGGTCAGAAATTTCTTGCTACACATGGTAAAGCTTCCTGAAAATTCTTAGAAATTAAGTCACAATTAATAACAAGATTTAAGATGTAATGGAGGCCCAAAGGAGGAAAGCCAAAAAAAAAAAAAAAAACTTGTTGGACTTGGGGTTTTCAAAGTAAAATGCTATCTCAGCAGAATTCTAGATAACTGTGGTAAAACAAAAGCTGTCATTGTGCTAACTGAGCGAATCATTTCCCAAACATGCAGATTCAAACTATTTCCTGTCGCATTCATACTAAAAAATAAAGCATCTGGAAGTGTTGTTTGATACAACTCAGCCCTCTGCTGTTTGTAAAGTGGAAATTCCACAGGTCTATGATCAACCATCCTTCCCCCACTGGTTATGTAGTCAATGACACAATCTCTCTCATGAGACCCACCAAATAAAATTAGTCATCGAGCCAAAATGCCCGAGAGTTGCTGTTCATGTCTTCTCTGTTTGTCATTGTACATCAATGGCCATTGTCCAGTTTTTTTGGACATTGTTTGGAAAAGGCAAAAGATTTGAAGATGACAAGTCTGACTGTTGGAGCCTCTCATTGTTTTTTGCATTTTATAGACTATGACAGAAAACTGAACTAATCATTTATTGCAGCCATTAATGTAAATACTTAACAGGAAATAATTTAATTATTTAGGAAAACACTGCTGTGGAAGAAATATAATTTTATGTTAGTATGAGTACCACTTCATCCAAATGAAAGACTGTAACAAGTAAAAGTACTGCATTCAGTGCTCAAATATCCTGTCAGTATAACTGAAAAAAACTTTATGTACTGCTGGGTAGTAAGTCTTTAACAATGATTTACATTTTATAAACTGATCAAATGTTTTGAGTGTAAAATGAATCAAAGTAAATATATCTAGACAGATAAAAGTGGTTAAGTAAAAATTACATTGCCTCATAAATACTCAAAATTGTACTCAATTGCAGTATTTTAGCAAATGTTTTTACTTTTCCACCACTGTAGGAATCCTACTAAAGCTCAGTGCATTATACAATAATAACAATGACAGTCTCATATAATGATACCAATAAATACATGTCAGACCTCAAAATCATTTTTTAATTCAAAATACTTTGGGACGCCTCCACTGATAAATGTCCATCAAAATAAATGGAAAAATGTAGAACACAAACAGGACCAAATGTTTTCTCCCCGAGCAGAATAATAACCCCCACCGTTATCAAGATGCTGTTCAGAGAAGTGAGAACTCATCACAGTGATGTACATAAACATCATCTGGACGCTCTCAGTGAGCCCATTTAGAGCCGGATGGCTGTAAACACAACACAATATGTTAAAACCTTTTCTAATAAGACAACACAACTGCAAACTAGAATCGCCCAGGACCTGCTTTGACCTTCAACCGCCAGTTTCAGCGTTTTCACATAAGCCTTTGTTCCATAGAAAAAACAGATCTGGCTTTAGTGTAGATTCTTTGAAACCATTTTACATTGAATTTTTCATGCTGATAACAGATCTGACCACAGTGTCCTCTCTGTGATTGTCAATGACTTTTTTGGTGGAGGCCAAATGATTAATAGAAAACACAAGGTGGTTCCTGTGACTCAAGTGACAATCCAGGGTTTTTCTTAAACCTTTCTCCACTGCACATCACCCATGGTCAGTCTGGACGTTTGCACAGAGGCCGTGGAGAGCTGTTCTTTGACCACCTTTCTGAAAGTCAATAATAAAATCTGTATCTCTATTTTTTTTTTTTTTTTTAAATATTCATCTCCATCAGTTTGATCTCACTCTTGTTTCAACATTGGCATCATGTCTTCGTCCTCATCGTCAGTGTCAAAAAATTCATCTTCAAAAAACGATCCTCCAAAGCCGTATTCCTGCGCGTGGACAGACACCTCGTTTGGCATCAAGTGAGGTGACCCTTCAATAAAATCAGCAAACCTGTGGATTACAGTGATAGAAAAACATTTTGTGTAACATGTTAAATATAACTGTGTACTAGTATTTACAGTACCTATATACATGTGACAGTGATGACATTTGGCTACACTTCCATGAATGAATGTGACCTTACTGTTAAAGCGTGAATTGTTTTCATATGCGCTATCACAAGGTTCCCATTTTTTTGTTTCTGGTAAAATGCTTTGGCACAAGTTATGTTGTATTTTCGATAAATTCATTTCATTACTAATAAAAAATGTACACATGAAATATGTATAAAAGTATAATTATGCAACTATCCACATCAGATAAAAGCTTTCATATTTTCTGATGCAAATGTGCAATACATCTATATTTGAAGGTACTGATACTTCAAAGCATTGTTTTTTGGCCTGGGACTGAAAGAGTTAAATGTAGCAATATGCTACTAGAAATTCAAATGTTGGAAACACACAGTGCTGCGCAAAGTAGTACTTGTATAATTGTTCTTAGTAATAAGCATTTAAATGTAAATAAAACATTGTTTTAGATTCTTGTGAGATTTTAATTATAATATTTATCAAGTTAGATAAAATACAGTTCAGATAAAAACCATTCACCTCCACGGAGGCTTGTGTTTTATTGGTTTGTGTTGTTCCTCAGAGTAGCTTCATTTACACTGATCAATAGAAAATGACTCTATTGTCAATGTGAAAACAGACCTCCACAAACCAATTTAAAGGAATTAGATATATAATAGTTGTTTGTGCAAATGTTCGCCATCTTTGACAGGAGACGCCTACAATCGGTTGAAACCCTGTCATTACATGTAGGTGATCTCAATTTTACTAAGTATCTGGTGAAACAAATCTGATTAATACACCTGGACTGTACCTGGAAGGCCCGACTTTTGGTGAATGAGTATTGTGGTAAAACCTGCACCATTGTCCAATCTCAACCTTTTCTGTTTATCAATGACAAAAATACCCTAGTCAATATTTGTTGATTCACTGTGAGACAATAAAACATGAAAACTTCCGAGGGGGTTCGTTTTTTTTTTTTTTTTATGGGCACCTGATTAAATGACAGTAACAATATCTCTTCATGGTAACAGTCTAGTGATTTATTGGCCAGCTCCTGCTGTAAACATCCATGAACATCTGCATGTCTCTTTATTCCTGTTAAACCAAGGCTCGAAACTGACCTTAAAACCATGTGTAAAAAACATCATGTGTCTTTAACACATCATAAATTATATGTGAAGGAATTAAAAAATAATAATAATAATAAAAAAAATAGGCACCTTTTCGGGGACTGAAGCCTCGACACTGCCCTCCACGGGCTGAACTCGGGGCTGTTACAGTAATGCCTCAGCTCTTCCAGTGCACGTCGAGTCTCTTCCTCCCCCTCCTTCTGATATTCCTCCTCAGTCAACAGGCGACGTGGCTCTGGCTTCCAGTGAACACATTGTCTGATTTTCCTGCACAACACAGAAAGTGCTCAAAAATATTGAAATCAAATCAGAGTTTGGACAACTGGGTTAATGCAACACAACACAAGTTATTGTAAGTCACTGCTAAGACCTTCAGTATTTCAGTAAATGTAAATTTAGATAAATGTAAGAGGCTGACATAAGAACACATCATGTAAGACTTCTCAAAGAACAAATGACTCTTATGGCAACAACTGTCCAAAAAAATCTTGCATTATGGAAAACTGTTTCTGATAACTGACTCTGATAAGTCATGAATGCCACAGGTTAATTATAGTACAGTTCCTTGACGCCACCTTCTGTCAGGTTTGAAAACACCCACCTCCACGCAATGACTACCACAGAGAATGGGTACTCCAGATTTTTAGAGAACAAAGCTGCCACGATGATAGCGAATGCAACTTGATGAATTTGAATTCCCAAGTAAATGAGGAGCAGGCCAAACAGCTGCAGCGTCCAAGACAAGATGTTAATGCTCTTCTCGTCCACCAGAGGACCGTAACGGTAACACACAGCAAAACTGATGAATCCCACCACCAGTACATAACCTGAAAAAACAAACAAGCAAAACAAAAAGGAAACATCATCTTACACAGTGTGAAAATATTTAATCTGGTGGAAAACATTGGAACACAAAGCCTGAATTTGCAAGATTATTTTCAGACTGTAAAAGTTATTATTACTATTTTCTCTATCTTATATCTGACATTTTGACAAAAATGATGATGAAAAAAATACAGCAGATTAATTGAAAAATAATTATGTATCAAAGAATTTAACATCATAATATAATAATTTTTTCTAGCATTTAAAAAATTGATGAATTGCAAAAATCTCTGAGAGATTAATAGAGAATGAAAATAACCACTAGTTACACCTGTGTGTACCTTGTGCGGTACCGTGTGTGTGTGTGTGTGTGTGTGTGTGTGTGTGTGTGTGTGTCTTGAGGGTTTAGTTAGGAGACTTATCTGTATTGAGAACTTTAACACATGACAAGCTACTTAAAAGACTTTAAAGACGTTTAACATTAAAAGTTTCAAGGAGAGAAATACAAATGCTAAGCTTACATGCATACTGGTCTCAAAATAGATACATTACAATACATTTTCAAATCCAAGACACAACCATCTATATCAAGCTTGTGTTTGTGAAGAGTTTGTACCTAAAGCCATGTGCCAGTGTTCCCGCAGAATAATGCTGAGGTTCCTGCAGACGAGCTGGATGGCGTACACAGAGAACGACCAGCCGCCAACGATCAACAGATAAAAAGGGCTTTTCTGTGGAAGCACGAAACGCAATGTAATTGATTGATTGAAGATAATTAAGAGAGCACAGTGATTTAACCTATAAAGTCATTGATGTTTGAGGACAATAAAAGTTCCTTACCTTTGGCAAAAAGCGTGCCAAAATGAAGAAAAGGATGATGAGAGAGGCAATCATGCCTGTGCTCATACCAGCAGAGTAGAAGAAGACTTGACTCCTTCATGCAAGAGAAAAATGTTTTTGTTTTTTTTTTATAATACGTAATAATTGTGTACAATCCAATTAAACATTAAATAAAATTTACCTGCTGAGTGAGCCTGCAAAGACGAACAACAATGCCCCAGAGAGGAAAACCAAAAACAGATAAATATCAAACTCTGCAAAGAGAAAAATACAACAAGTCATATACTAGCATATTAGACATGTAATAATTACCCATGATCAGAGAATGAATTTGTCTTCCACTTACTACGAAGGGGGTTAACAGTGTAGAGAGTTTTTTCACTGGGATCAATCTTGAAGCATGTCTTCTTGCTGAACAGGCTGATGTTAATTGAAGTTTCATTGTGCCGTTCACGAAGCAAGCTCTGAAACCAGCCCCAGAAACTGAAGCGGTCCAGCTCCTGCAGCTCCTCCTCACCTTCCACAGTTTCCACCTTGAACACGCTTGAACTCCACACTTTGACCTGTCAGAAATCAGTTGTAACAAGCCTAAACAACTTGGAGTAACAAATAACCTGTGTAAATAATAACTGTTGACACTATATCCATGTAAAAATAATTAATGCAGAGGCTTTTTTTTCCCCCTGAGGTAAAGCTATAAAAACACATTTCCCCATTTCTTAGAACTTGAATAATATGAATACTGACAAGGAAGGAACTATTATAACATCTTATCTGATATTTTTATGGTTTAGCAAGTCAGTTATATTAAAAACTTACACTCTGCATTTGGTTAGGAACCATTCATTTAACTTACCTGAATTCTTGTCCATGTTTGCCTCCAGCTTGGCTCTATGTTGTTTTTGTAACAGAAACAATTGGCTCCTGACAAAACATACTTCTCTCCATCCAGCAGATCAATTACTTGATGCTTGTTACCTGGGTTTGATAAACAGAGACACATAACACTGAGACTGCGTCACATGTTACTGGCCTGGTCTACATCTATGAAGAGAAATCTTCAAAATGCTGAATATATTTACAATACTGTGCCCATCACCCTCAAAGGAATTAAGTTTATGAAATAAAATTGTAAGTTAGAATTGTAAGTGTTATGAATATTGTGTAATTTATCTACAGAAGCCATATGATAATGGCAGCGGTGGCAAGCAACTGAATATCTCCCTAGCTCACCATATACAGTGCAGTTAGCTGTGATTGTGTTTATTTACAACAACTTTACTAAAACATTTCAATTTCCAGCTACTCAGTCCCACAAACTGCTGTAGATACACATATACTCAACTCTCAAACTAATGCAGCCAAATACAGCAGCAATAAATCCTCCTTTGTGAAGGTTGTAGTGTTCATTTAGTTACTTGGTGTGGCTGTGAACTGTATTGGGTTATACAAAGGGGTGTGTCCTTCCCTCATTGATTTAAATGGAGTAGACAAAATAACACACACACCCAACAAAGACCAGTTCAACAATATCACAAACTACAGCCTCAAAACGTTGAATCAACACCTCAACAATATTTCAACCAATACAAAAAACTAGACATTCAGTCATTCGTGGTGACTGGGTTTAGTGCAGGAAAGTTGTATTGGCCTGCATTAGCGTTAGCTCGCGTATAAACACACGCGTTTCTGATACGTGGAGGTTTTATAGTATTAGTAAGTTAAAAATCAAATGAGGGCGGGGTCGTAAACTCATGCAAATCTGCAACAGCAGGATAAATGACAAGGTAAAAGACACTAGGTTTCTCCTAACACAGTCAACAATCAGTACTAAACGGGCCGTAGGGATATTAAACGTATCGTAACAGAAATACCTGCTATCTAACTGCAGCAAAGACCAAAACAAGCTAGCTTGAGTTAGCCGGAGCAACGATACTCTCTTAAAATACGTCTCACATAAATTAAAGTCGCTGTTATTACAGCGTTACGTTGCCTCTTACCAGTATCCTGTAGTGAGGTTTGAGGTAAACGCATTGAAAGCACCACGAAAACCAATAATTTAGCGCTTGAAGGCTGGTAACCGCTTATCATTTTCATGCATCCCGCCATGATGAGAACACCATGTCCCGCCTCTTACGTCTTGTCCCGCCGCTTCCTCCTCAGTCCTTTCGATTGAGTGACAGGCCGCTCGGCCAATCACGATTCAATGCTGAATGTCGTCATTTCTAGTGGACGTTCATCGTCTCTACATTTTTTTGATTGGTTTCTTCTTAATTTTATTTCATTTGTTTAATACAATACTGTTTGTATTATATGTTTATGTCATATTTATTATCACTTTACCAAAACATGTCTTTTTACTTTTGTATGTTTTTTTTTTTTTTTTAACTGAGCTGCTGCTGTGTTTGTTTGATCTGTTGATTATTTGGGAAAAACTATGATGTATTATACATCATGATTGATTATGGCCAATATCAAGAGAGATTATAAAATAGAGGCTTATATATTATCTATGACACCAAGGCTTGATCATTGCCTTGGAAATCTAGACTCCCATCTCAACAACAATTTAACTTAACTCATGATAGTGCTGTCCAAATACAAACTCTTTTACTCTTTTACCTTTGCTGGGGTTAGTGCACCTGTAGTTTGACATTGGTGGAGTAAGTAAATACAAGGAGACATGTGGACGCTGCAGATGGATAGGCTACTCGTATAACTAAAGGTTTACTAGTGGATTTGTCCAATGAAAACACCACAATGGGTGTAAGCAATAATGCCAGTGTCAGATGTTAAGCTTCCATGTTAAGAAAAAATGAACAGTGAAGCAACAGAGAATTACATTTCAATAATCTTACACCACTAGATGGCAGCTACCAACCTTGCTTAGTTAATACCCTTTTTTTTGCCATGTTTGTTTTGTTTTGTTTTTTTTTTTTTTTTTTTTTTTTTTTTTTTTTTTGCTTAAAAGATGAATTGGCATAAACATTTAAGCCAAAGTATTTATAAGGACACAATGTCAGAAAAAGCATCAAATGTTATGTTACCTCAGATAAATTGATGGCAATCTCGAATAAATTAAACTAACCTTTACATTTTATGGTCAACAACAAGTAGTTTTACCTTGCAAGCGCTGACTGAAACAAATGAAAAGAAACCTGTAAATTTCTAAAAGTCTTGGTGTAGTGTAGGTACAAAATGAGAGATTGAATGACAGTGAGAGAGTTGCGAAACTGGAAGATTATTTAAGTGCAATGTAAAAGGGAACTATGTATCAACAAAATACATGTAATATATCTTTGCTATATATAGCAAAGATATATATTTTTTCTTCTTCTGTTTGATAGTCCTACTAATAGACTTTTTAAAACAGTTGTCAATATAAAGTCATGAGTTGCTTTGTGATGTAAAAATCAGGATTAAAATATTTAGGCTGTACAGTTAATCCAGGTATATAAAAGTAAAGTAAATTAAACAGATACATTACAAAGATACACTACACTTGTAGTTGTAGTTGTAAATACACTACAAAAAGATAAAGTTGGGAATTAATCAGTAAAATAAAATAAACAAGTAAAGGAAATATATTATTATTATTACATATTATCAGAATAGTCACCCATAACCCTTATATTGCATAAATGAGTCTAATGAAAAAAATATATATATTTCTATTTTGACACAAACCAATTTCAGTTCATGTGCATGAGTAAACCAGGTCAAACTGATGTTATCCCCTCCCTATCTGATCAGGGTCATTCAGATGTTCTTTGATATGCTTGTTATACAGTATGAACAGCTGAGGTGAACGATTTGGTCCACTTCATCCGCCTTAACAGCAGCAATGTGAGAAGGCATACAGTATGAGTCAAATGTCTCCAGTTAGAATCATAAGGGCAAACAATTCTCATCCCAACTCAAGTGTGACTTCTCAATACCAAATTGTTCCATAGCATTCAGGAAGACTTGTGACTCTCACCACATGACCACAACCTTACGTTACAAGTTCACTTTGTTCAGGCTGACACACCAATCCTTTGTGGTCATAACACACATTTGGGCCCTCTTGATATTTACTCAAAGGTAAAGTGCAATGCCAATTTATGACCTTAATCCAACCCATAATCTTGTTTAAAATGGTTCCTGCTTCTTTGAAAATGTTGCTCAGGACAGTTATTCAGCAAAGCAAAGTGTTGCACATAAAAGAGGATATATTTTAGGTGATGGGTTTTATACAGGAAATTCTTTGAAGTGATGCTTTGAATTGAAATTGATCTTTAATAAGTTTTCTTTTTCAGGCTGCAAATACATGAAGACAATCTGATTTCGCCAACATAACTTTTCTTATCTCAACCCATTTTAGCTTAATATAAATAAATCATGTAAAATATAAACAACTATGAAAAGTATTGTTCACTCATTTAAAGACATTAGTATCCTATTATTTATTATTTGAACAGGAATTCAATTCAAATGAGGGAAATAATGTGTGTTTTCTTTCCCATAACACTACTCAAGTTCATTGCTTGGCAAGGCAAGGCAATTTTATTTGTATAGCCCATTTTTACAAACAGTTTGTCTCAAAGGGCTTTACATAGCATCATAACAACATCCTCTGCCCTTAGACCCTCACATCGACTTAGGGTGTTTTGTACTGTTGCTGTTTTCACTTCCAATTTACTTTATCCAAGAGGGAATTGTACTTTTACTTATATTTATCTGACAGCTATAGCTATCGTTACAGGCTATGATTTAGTTGATTTAGGATAGGATTAGTATGGCCATATACTGTAATTACCTGTACCTGAGTTGTTGATAGACTGTCTATCAAATTTCATTTTTAGGCTTATTCATGAATGAAGTTGTATTTTGTCTAAGAGATAGTAAGCATTTTACAGGGGGTGTGGGTCCCTGGGACTTAATGGGCAAAGCACAAATTCTCATAGGTGTGGGGCCAAGCTTCTCAGGTGGTTATCCAGGCAATGTAGGGCCTCAGTAAGACTAAAGTAATTAACCACAAACATTGATATGTGTGGGTTAAAAGAAAAAACTGGGCGACAAACAATACAACACGTTTTTGTTTTTTGTTTTTTTTTTTGTTTGTTTGTTTTTTAAAGTACCAGCTTGGAACACCTTGCATTGGCTGTAAGCGACCATACTGAGCGGAGTTGTGTGTTTAACGAGGGGACACTGAAGGCAGCACAAGTTATGGTCAATAAACCGAGAAGTGGAGGAGGAGGTGGGTTAACAGAGGCGCCGACCGAGGGAGGGACTATAACCGAAGTTTGTCGAAATTTTCAGCACAACGTTGTCTTCGCCCCTCATCGCAGGACCCAAGATACTTCTTCACTAAGGTAGGCATGAAAAAAAAAAAAAAAACAATAACAAAAAATCCGTAACTTTCTTTTAAGTTTTCTTACCAAACCCCTTGTTTTTTGTTTTTCGTCCATTGACGCGTTTGAAAAAAAAAAAAACAAAAAAAAAACGAGCCGTTAATCAACGACGCGAGTCTTTAACCCGCAAAAAAGAAAAAAGAAAATGAAAGAAAGAGAAGAAAAGGCGCTGCGACAGACGCGAAAGAATCAGGAACAGTTAATCTGTTTGTGTTTATTCAAGGCTAAACCCGGCTATAAAAGCAACAAATTGAATTAGGGAAGTGGCTGCGGTCGGTGTAATTTCACAGAGCCAGTCCTGTCGCCAGCGCAGCGGTGATTAACGGTCCGGGGCCGAAACGGGACAGATCTGTCGCACTTCTGATCCCTTCATGGCCCATGTGATGTTGCTGTAAAGGCCCGTACGGATTTAAACACTTAGACTTGTCCCTTTTTATTACACAGCCCTGCGCTTTTAATGCCAAAGTCACTGGCGGCTGTAAACTTTCATAGATCTTTTGATGAGCAATAGATATAGGCTATGTAAAGTAAAGCCAGTCCAACAATGGCAGGGTTATGCTACACGGATTTATATATATATATATATATATATATATATATAAATCCGTGTAGCATAACCCTGCCATTGTTGGACTGGCTTTACTTTACATAGCCTATATCTATTGCTCATCAAAAGATCTATGAAAGTTTACAGCCGCCAGTGACTTTGGCATTAAAAGCGCAGGGCTGTGTAATAAAAAGGGACAAGTCTAAGTGTTTAAATCCGTACGGGCCTTTACAGCAACATCACATGGGCCATGAAGGGATCAGAAGTGCGACAGATCTGTCCCGTTTCGGCCCCGGACCGTTAATCACCGCTGCGCTGGCGACAGGACTGGCTCTGTGAAATTACACCGACCGCAGCCACTTCCCTAATTCAATTTGTTGCTTTTATAGCCGGGTTTAGCCTTGAATAAACACAAACAGATTAACTGTTCCTGATTCTTTCGCGTCTGTCGCAGCGCCTTTTCTTCTCTTTCTTTCATTTTCTTTTTTCTTTTTT
>CM076651.1:3814917-3847188 GCA_038496675.1 Rachycentron canadum
GGATTTATATATATATATATATATATATATATATAGACATATATATATATATATATATATATATATAGTTGTAGAAAGTAATAAAAAGTGCAGTTTGTCACATGCCTGTATGGTTCAAGGCCTTTTATAGCTTAAATTTTCACTTTCCCCACTGAAATGAGTCAGATCTTCCATTGTGCTGCTGCTCATATTACAGCTGATGTAATGTTCATGTACAGTAGTTGTGCCTTGGGAAAGTTTATAAAAATTTGACACGAGTTTGTTTTTTTTTTTGTTTTTTTCCTCCAGGAAACTGTTTTTCATCAGCCATGGGTGTAGACGGGGGAATGAAATGTGTGAAGTTCCTGCTTTTCTTTTTCAACTTCATTTTCTGGGTGAGAAACACAGACTACTTCTTAAAATGTTTGTTGTCAAAAAGAAAAAAACAAAAAAGCAGAGTGGGGGTGGATCACACCTAAACTCTGATACTGAGAAGCGAAGAAGGAAGCAAAAAGTGAAGCCAGGGTATGTTTTCCAGAGAGATTCTGTCTTGACGAGATAAATCGTCTGATTTTTTTGAGCAGTCTTTTACATGATTTATTTATATTTTACTGCAGGACTAGTTTTGTTACCTTTCCCCTTTCTGCCAGCCTTATGACTTTGAGCATGGGTTATGGCCGTGCTACCCTACTTTAAGCTTAACATGCGCTATGAAATCATTTGTAAAAATCAGATGACGATCACACACGCTCACACAACCTATGACACACCCACTTGATGTGTTCTTCCTGAAGATTTGTGGACTGGCGCACATTTTTGTTTGCACTTGTTTTTGTCACGTTAACGAACGCATGGGAGAACATGAACACGAGAGCACGAACCTGAGATATCCTGTACTTAACTTACCGTTTCCTTGTTGTAACCTGTTTGCTTTTTCTTTATGGTGTTTGAGGGAGAGTGAAAGATGGTGATAAAGGAATGTGAATCTTATGACCAGAAAGTGTAACAGTATCATGTGACTCATCCAGATCATCTTGTTTTCTCCTTTTATTTTTTTTTCTTTTCCATCCTTCACTGACACAATGCCACTTACAGCGTAAAGCAGTGGTGTTTCCAATAAAGTGCAGCACTGAAGAAAACCCATAATCATTTCACACAGGGCAAGAGGAAGTACACAATGACAAAGCTGCATTTATTCAGAGAGCCTTGAACAGTGATAATGCTTTACTTTAAACCCCTATTTATTTAATCATTTATTTTAGGTTTTATAGATATTTAATAGTTTATAACACACAATGTTGTAAGCACATATAATTGCATTTTAAGTGCTTATTAATGTACAGTACTTGTCCACAAATAACTTAAATTCAACACCACTATGTTTTATGATTCATTTATGTCATTTATTTTACCAGCATCCATTGATGAGAGGCTGCAGTTACTTATTTACATCGGTATACAACTACATTATAGTGTGTTATAAATCATTTATTAGGTTATTCCTTATGAATGCTACATAGGCAGAGTTGAACTAGAACTTAAACTAAACAGTATAACAGCATATAAATGTCATGTCATGTTGGAAATAGATGTCTTTATCAATGTATCTGTCGGTAACTATAGTTTTTCCATCAGTGGAGGCTGATGTACAGATAATGGATCATAATACTGTAGAACACAACATAAAATAAACACATAAAATTTATGTCTTCATAGGACAAGTTATAATAATGGCCAGGTAATTCGTAATATTCTGACAATTGACTAATCCATTAATTGACTATAATTTCAGTTCTACATGTTCACCAGAAAATTAAAGTCAAGGTGAAAACAAAAACAATAAACAGCAAAACACTTTATTTTATCACTCTATTCTATTTATTTTTTTCTGGGTCTGATGTGACCCTCATTGAGCTGTTTGTCTACTCTGTTCACTTCTTTATATTTTCCTACGTCAACCATTAGCCACCTATTTGACTCAAGCTCAAATATTGACTTTGGTGGTGCCAACAAGGGCAGGTCTTTAGCTGCAGCTTAACATGGGTAACATAACAAACTGGGCTCATAATGTTTCACCTGATATTACATCTACTCACTTCCAGTGTTAATGCACAGGTTTTTACCCCGGTGAGAGCATTTCTGGCAATTTTTACTTTACTTCTTCTTTTTTCTTCCTTTTTTAACTTGTAAACATTGAAGAGTAGTAAGACCAGTTTAGCCGGGAGCTGTTTCTGGGGCTTGTGTTTATTTGTGTACTGTGACTGCTTTGTAAAAGGTTTAAAGATAAGACTGCTGCAGAGAACTGAGTCAAATATATAAAGAAAGTATACAACTGAGTTATCACCAAATATACTATAATAAGTCTCAAGTGCAACTGTGTATTTATCCTGTTTTACTTTATGGCAGGATGTGTTTATTTTTACTGGGTGACTTTTATAGTATGAGTTATAATACATTCATCAAGTCATCAGTCTTACTCACAACGTACGCATGAGCATTTATAAGTTTAAAACTTCATCTTTTGATAGTTTATCAGTACAGCTGAAACAATTTATTGTTTGGTAGATATAGTAGATACAGATACAATTAATCAAATACAATATCATCTATGCCAAAAACCTGTTAGTACTAGTTTCTCAAATGTTATTATTTAATGGTTTTCTTAGTCTTCTATGATGGTAGAAGTAAAACTTTGGCTCTTGTCTTTGTCTCTTTGGCTTTTGGTCAAACAATTGTAATTTGAATTGGGATAGGAAATAATAACTATTTTAAATATCAACTAATCTGCTGGTTATTTGTTAAGTGAAAACTTAAGATGACATCTTCACATTGATTTGCCCCAGAAATATTCTAGGGCTGCAACTAACAATTATTTACATTAATTATTTTCTCAATTAATCATTTAGTTTATAAAAAAGAGTCTTTGTGTGGTGAGAAAGAATCAAATCTGTTTGTCAGTATGCTCTGGTCATTGCAACACTAGAGTGAGGTCACACATTTCTTTCCACTCCTCTGGTGTGTCTTCATCTATCACTTGACCAATGATGTGCACATCCACACACTGTCATCGATGTGTCATCATTTTAACCCATGTTCTAGTACAACTTCGTACAAAATTTAAAGAAACAAAAAATAACTATAAAAAAATAACAATAACTCATAAGTTGTAAATCTTTGCTTGACAAATATCCAAATCGTGGCAGATTATATGTCCCTCAATTAACTTATCGATTAGTTATTTAAGCTCTGATCTGTTCCTCTCTCATCAAAGATTGAACTCCACAACAGCTGTATTTGCCCTGACTGGACTCCCAAGTCTCTTGGACAAAGCACAGTCAAAGTGAAGAATATCCTGGGATCTATAATGTTTGTTTTTGGAGCTAGTTGATCCCAGACGATCATGGACAAACAGTTCACCCACACAATGTTTGAACTGCTCTTTTCACTCCACCCAGAGCAGTGACATATGCATATTGCAGTTAATCACCTGCATTTGGGAAATGAAGAATGTTGTAACTCCCTTCCTTAGTTTGTGCTATGGAAAGGTCTGATTCTTATATTCAAGGGAAATGAATCTAGTGATTCATTGGTACGTCATTGTTAGTTGTGGAAATTCAAAATGTTGGTCACCTTTGTTTCTATCTCACATCTCAATTACTCAAGATTGTCAGAAATCTACATACAGACACTGACATTTAATCTAGTGCCACTATCAAGTCCAAATTACAGTCTACCCAGTAATTCAATTTATGACCAATTACAAAACCAATTACAATTGGTAAGTGAATATCAACATGCTAACAAATTAAATTGAAATCAGTGTATTTGCATTATTCTTGTGGGCACGTTTACATAGTGTGCATTTAGCTTATTGCAGCCTCACAGAGATGTTAGCATGTCATTTCAAAGTGTAGCATTCAATTTGCTTTTGGATCTAAAAATTGGAAGTTAAACAGGTTCCTGAAATGCAGATTTTAGCTTGTTTATCACAAATAAGCTTTAATTCAGAAACCAAAACATCTATTTAGGATCATTTTATCTACGGTTTTCAGCCTGGGAAATCACATTTGTTTGTTTGAGTAAATTTCCCTCTAGAAGGGAATCAAACTGAATTAATCCAGATCAATGGCTGTCAAAGTCAAATGTTTCACTGTCATAAACAAATAATTTGTTACGATAACTATTTAATAAATATCAGTGATGGATAAATTTCATAATTGGGTGGGATTCATAATCTTAGTGTTCCCAGTGTTCCCTTGTGCACTCAGACACCCAGTGAAATAAAGAGCAGGCATAAACTAATGAACTGAAACTTCTCTTTTTCTTGCAGGTATGCGGTCTAGCACTGATTGTGGTGGGAATCCTGGTTCAGGTGGCTCTGCACAAAACCTTAATGATCCATGATGCAACAGCCTCAGGCGCTCCCATCGTCGTCATCGCAATTGGTGTGGTGGTTTTCTTCATCGCCTTCTTTGGCTGCTGTGGAGCCTGGAAAGAGAACTACTGCATGATCACAACGGTAAATCATATAGCTCAGTATTTGTTAACCCTAAAACAATGGTGTTTTGAGCATATATTGATGAATAACGTGCAAAATATGTATAATGTGGAGTTGTATTTAAGTTTGAAATATTTTTCGTTTCTTGCTTTCCTCCAGTTTGCCCTCCTCCTCTCACTGATCATCATTGTTGAGATTGCAGCCGCAATTACTGGATACATCTTCAGAAAAAAAGTGAGTGTATAAATTCAGAGTTTTGTGTGTTACGTGGGGCCCTGCAGAAGATGTGGTTTAACTTTATCTGCCATGTTGTGTCTCCCGTTTAGCTCTCAACTGTCGTCCAGGATAGCCTGACTGACATGATTAACAACTACAGCAACAGCACAAGTGAATTCAGAGACAGTGTGGATAAACTGCAGAAGGACGTGAGTACGCTGGAAAGTCTCCTATTCACTGTTTACTTAGTCTGACAACACCCTGGCATAACACTCCTGCATCCTGTTGGTCAGTGTTGCATGAAATATATGCCATGACTTGACAGGAGATTTCTTTGCACCATCTGTTGATACAAGTTATGACCTCTTACAGTACATTGGCCAATTGCAGACTGATAGCTGGCGAGTCCATATTAAATGTTTTGCATTTCACTTATGTCAACTTTCAGTTGAAATGCTGCGGTGTGAACAGTTCCTCTGACTGGAGAAACTTCAAACCTGATAGAAACTCGGTGCCTGACTCATGCTGTGTGAATGTTACTGTGAACTGTGGAAGTGGAACCATGACAGATGTTAACAAAGTTCACCAGCAGGTAAAACCCCGGGGATCTATATTTTGTTGTGAAGTCTATCATGAACCTGAGATTTAGTTCATTTTACAAGCCTCTTGTTTTTACTACTTGTAGATGTGGTTTAATAACATCGTTAATGAAATCAGAAAATAACTTTTAATGAAGAAGCCAATCATTAAGTCAGTATTTTCCAATCATGCCCTGAGCAACCATTACCTGATTTTATGTTGCACACAGTGCAGGTAGTTTTTTTACACAACAGCAGTGAACTGCACTATTGCGAAGTGAAACTGACACACTGTGTCTCAACTCGGTAGTTCTGCCTGCTTGCTTATTTCCTTATAGCTCATTGCTAATCTCACCTTTGACATAAATTCTTTGCCTCAATGACAGCTACCAAGCAAAAGATGCATAGTTGAGACGACACTGGAGTTTGATAGAAAGTAAATATTAGACAGAAACATGTCGCAAAGGGATGATAATGTCAGTGTATTTGTGTGCTTGAAATCCCCACACAAGTGCATGTAAATTAGACCTCTGTCTAACTCATCCCTAAATATGAGGAATGACATTCATTTCTTTGTTATTCACTGGGTTCATGCACAGCCTATATAATATATACAACATGAAATATAACTGGTGTAATAACAATGGTTTAGGATAACGTATGTATGTTGACATTATTATTGAGTATGCAAGCTTAATTTGTGGCAGGGGGAAAGTTACAACTTCCATACCTTTGTGTGATTAAATATGAGGGTGGGTCAAAGGATTATATGGGTGTCATGCTGTATAGGCTGTAAAGCCATTTCAGGCAACAGCAGGATTTCTAATTTTTGGTCATATAAATAAAGCAAACTTGATTTCAAACAAGGAAGTTGGTGTTGATAATGTCAACAAAACACAAGCTTCAAAAAAGAAGTAAAATGTTTAACCCCAAGGCAAAGAGCAACTGAACCAGTGGAGTGTGACGACTGGATCTAATGTTTCTGTGTTTCTGATGCAGGGTTGTCATGATGTTGTGGAGAAACAACTGGAGAAAAACATTCAGTGGGTGATAGTTGCAGCTCTTGTTATTGCTTTCCTGCAGGTATGTAATGTCAATAAACAGAAGCTGTTGCTGTAGAGATGCAATCTGACTTCAGTACACTTTAGTTTTCCTTAGCACACTTACACACAGAACCCAGTGTGAAAGTTTTTTTTTTCCCCCATGGTGTAATTGTGTTTGTTACTTTGCTGACATTTTAACCAGGGGTCTAACAATACATTTTTACAATGATATCATACGTATCATTTTCCGATAAGATTCAACAGCGATATTTGGCTCATCGAGAACAATACGATACAACGACTTGAAGTCGAGTAACTCAACCAGTGTGACTGTGAAATAGATACCTGGATACTGAACAGTGCAGGGAGGACTCCTTGAAGTTTTTGTTGTAAGGGAATCAGGGATAGATTAACTATAAACAAAAAAAAAAAAAACAACGATTAATGGCAAATGCATTCACCTTTTATTAAAAGTGCAGGTTGATAAACACTGGTTGAACCTGCTGCTATTCAGTATTAAATGAGTGCAATAATAATAAACAAAAATAAAGTGCAACTAACATTTCTTCAGATTGAATGAACAGTAGGTTAACCTGCTACTTCTATTCTCACACGCCTGACCTCAAATGTGACTTGAAAATCTCTCGCTCCTCTTTGTGAGTGAGTGTTTGAGTGAATTGGAGTAATGTTTAACATTTCTTTACTATTAAGTGTCAATACAATCAATCATTTAACTCACAAATCAGTTTTAGATCGATATACGTCCCTGTCGATATATCAATGCATCGATGTAGTCGATGAATTGTTACACCCCTAATTTTGACATTACTTTGAGTTAGATCTAAATTTATATTAATGTGAAATCTGCGCTTTACTTCACATTCCTAATATTCAGCCTTTATAATCAGTACACAAACATTTAATAAATGGTTTATAATAATATAATATAGATATAAGCCACAGTGCAAATGTTTATTTATTGCTAAATAAGTGGAATAAATAGTCTAACTAGATTAATAAAAAATAATTATCTCCTCCCCTCCTTGTTTTCTTTCCAGATAATGGGAATCGTGTTCGCCTGCTTGTTGATGAGAGGCATCCGCAGTGGCTATGAAGTCATGTGATTCAGCTTCACGCCTGGGCAGGAGCTGGCTGTTGAGCTCATGCATTTTGAGCTTCATTTGAAAACTTTACATACGTTCATCTTATAATTCAGATATAATGCACAGAACAATTTATTGTGTTTTCATTCTGCTTCGATACTGTGCATGTGTAGGAAACAAAACTGTTAGAAAAGTCTCATGTCCACTTTACTGTCAGTGTACGTTGTTAGAGGGATTTTAACATCTTTTACTTTGGTAAAGACTTTTTGGACCCGTTTTGGCATTGAATTTTTATTTCTTGCTGGTTACAGGCTGGCTGTTTGTTTCTATTTTTATTAAAGACTTAAAACTACACCTGAATTTGCTGTAAGAGTAAATACAAACAGGGAAAATTAAATGCACCTTATAGGTATTTATTTCAGTTCCATGACAGTATAATATTGGCACAGCAGAAGAACATTCAAAACTTAAAATAACATTTAAAAAAAACAAACAAGTTTCATAAACAAAATATAACTTTTACAACTCATTCTTCAAACGTATTATGTGCCTGTTCTTGCGAAAGGCTCAGGAAACAAATGACATTTCCTACTTAATAGTTCACGCCACCAAACACCAGCACAAGGGATGTGCAGTTCCTCCTTGAAAAACTGTCACCCTGAAGCAGGTGAAAAGCTTGAATTAAATGTCGTGCTCATGTGTGGTCTCACCGGTGTAGGTTAATGTCATTCGGCCTCCAAAGCAAGAAAACATCAAGTAAACAATAAAGTGCCATCACAGCTTGATTCCATAGCAACTCCTGTGCTGCATCCAAAAAAAAAAAAAAAAAAGGCTAAGAGAATGATAGTCATCTACAAGTTCAGCTCCTCACCACACAATCAAGCCTGGGTGTTTTTGCAGCTGAGTCATCTTGGTGACTATTTAGGAGCCTGTGTGTAATCTACTGCTCCTTGATGTTGACTGCTCATTCCTTATTTTGACAGCACGAGGTCCTTTCATCAGGGCCGTTGCCCTAAATTGGCTCTTTTACGGGTTATCTACAATGTTGCCACGACCAGCATTATCCACGGTAAAAAAAAAAAAAGCAGAGCACAAAGTAAGGTATGAGAATACAGTTCGTGTTTGATGTGAACATGTTAAAACATTTATGCTCACAAAAAAGCCATTTTATCTGTATTTTTATGAATGGAATGTGTCAGAACAATTGTACCATTCCTCAAGCAAAAAATATAAACAGACCAGTAAGTTATGCTGAACTTTCACTTTAGAGTGAAAAGTGTTTGTAGCTTTGAAATGTTTTGTGTCAGCTTAGAAGTAAACAGGCAAATCATGATATTACCTGAACATCACCACTTAATATAGTTCAGTGCATCACAATCAGTTTCACTGCACCAAGCAAGATTTCCAAGCCAAAATGCATCTCACGTGTAAATAGAGTCACCATAGTTTTCCAAAAGAAAGTCTGTTAACTGTGCGTACTTGTATCTGTACTTGTCACTGAGATATTCACAGCAAACACATGCAGTGTTTAGAATTTATAAGATTGTTTTCTTTATGCCAGAACTACTTTGAGCTTTGGTACAATTTTACTTTTTTTAACATGTTTTTTCCTTGGCAAAAATGAGACGTTGACAACTCTTACAATGTTGTGTTGCCTAGCGCACGAATGAGAACGTAATCACAAAAGCAGACTGCATCCGGCTTCCTGTCAGCGGGATCATTTGAGCCTATTTGGGTAGTTGGCAGAGAGAAATACCATGGTGTGCAGAAGCAGTGACACCTCTGAGTCTGCAACAAATTAAACAAAGGGGGATGTTAAGATAACAACTATTCTTATGAAGACATCAGATATAGCTGCCAACAGGGCAGTGTTGAAGTAACAAAATTACAAAAAAGCTACGTGAAAATGAAAATACCTTTCAACGAGGAGGAGACCTGAAGCCACTGGGACAACCACTCACGACACTGGTTAATGCCAAGACGATCAGAATTAAGCCCTCTTAAATAACAAGCCTAGAAAGAGGAAATGTTATGTACATTGCTTAGACTATTAAAAAAAAAAAAAACTGTTCATGTGGGCCAAGTTTAGCTCACATGATGAACACTGTACTGAACAGAAAGACTGACCTGTCTGAGTTCAGAGTCACTGAGCTGATGAGGGCCCAGCCTGCAGAGGGCGCGGTCCAGCTGCAGCAGCTCGAGGGCGTGGCTGTTCAGTCGCCGGCCGATCAGGAAACCTGGGAGACGAGGTGTCAGGAAGAGCAAAGGGCTGATGTGCCTCTGAGTAACCAAGAAAACAGAAGAGAGAGTCTAGTGGGGTTGAGAGTCACAGAGCCCTTAGCACAGGATGTGAGTGAGGATTGGATTTTAACTGACCATGTGACCCACTCTCATCCTCTTTATGCCCAGTGGAGGTCCAGCAAACAGGTTTCGAACAGCAAGGATTTCAGACGCTGTAGGAGTCCCTCCATTCAGCACCTGAAAATGTAGAAAGAGTCAGATTATTCCACTTTCATGCCAAACTGGATAGAGATTCAACCTGTTTTTCTCCATTTACAATTGTACTCAAATGTGTACGCAAATTCCATATTTTGTTAATAGGTATAAAAAGCCAAATGATAAAAGAAGTAAATTAGCAAATGCAGGTGAGTTATTTTATTTATATGCTTGTTTATATGAGTGTTAACTAGTATTAGACATATCTGATTATAATGACCTAACCAACATTATTTTTAGTCTGGTTTTGACTTTGTTTGTCATCTTTCCACTTTACAGAATTACTGTTCATTCAACTGTCAGTGAAAAGCACAAAAGTATTAGCAAAATGTACTAATAGTACCAAAAGTAAAATTCTCTGGTGACTAATATATTTGACAACTGATTGCTAATACTGAAGCAAAAAGCAATGTGTGAAGAGCACTTGACAGTTGTACTACAGGTGAGTTGGTTTTACTATTTTATATGTAGTTATGTATTTAATGTCAGAGCTTCCCAACCTGGGAGTGCAACATCTTCAAAGTTATGCCACACAAATCTTTATTATTATTTTACTTATTATCGTCGTCATCAGATAATGCTGCCTCTTTTGACTGGGAATTATTCATGTGAAACTATTTGAGAGTTTGAGAAAGTTTGAGAGAGGAAATCTGATGGTGAAACTGGTAGAAAGCAACATCTGAAAGGGGCCCAACGACACAGTTTTTTGAAAGAAGTCACAGGTTGTAAAAGGTCTAAAACAACTGGTTCAGTCTTTAACAGTGATTTGTATTTTTTAAGCTTATCACGTTTCTCTTATGTAAAATCATGATCTGAAAAGTAACTAGTATCTAAATCTGTTAAATAAACATAAGGAAGCAAAAAGTACGATGGAAAATGGAAATTGCACATATAAGGATATAGAGTCAATATCGACTCATTATAGGAAGAGAAAATAATTATGTCACTTTCTGGTTTACAAACAAAAGTATTCTTATATTTCAGTATTACTATCAACAATATTTTCTAATACATTCACTTACTTTAGTGCTCAGGTCTTTAAGGCGACTCTGTAGCTGACCATGTTTGACCTTACTGCTCGTATACTCAAGCACTTTGAGCACTGGCCGGTGGTGTCGCGCCCTGAGGGAATTATACACTCCCCGAAATTCTACCTGCTGCTGGGGAGTCCAGAAGTGAGGGATCAAGAGCTGGCGGGGGAAAAAGTACCTGGCAGTGAACAGGTGGGGATGACAGCAGAGGGAATATGTATCAACAGAGACAAGATATGAGGGAACATTGTAGAGAACAACGTATTACTAAGAGAATGAGGATGGATTATTGGAGGCTATCAATAAGTTCAGAATGCTTGGCTGAGTATGAATCAAAGGATACCGATGGAAACGAAAAGACTCACATCAAGACAAAAACTAGGTAGTTGGCAAAGGGGGGTGCAGATATCATCACCAGCGGGATGGCTTTGAGCATGTCTCTGCGAAACTGTGGAACAAAGGTCGGGTAAGTAAAGTGGCTGCAAAATAATAAACAGTACAGACCTCAAGTGAAACAACGACTGTTAAAAAAAAAAAAAAGAAATCACTTACGACAGATGTATTGTCATCTCACCTTGTTTTAAACATCAATACCACTGTCAAATTTACTATTATACCTTAGTGTGATTGTCATGAACAAATGACGCCATAGTAAACGCGCCAGTTTTTATTTATAGCATTTTTGTGC
This sequence comes from Rachycentron canadum, assembly GCA_038496675.1. Lineage (NCBI taxonomy): Eukaryota > Metazoa > Chordata > Actinopteri > Carangiformes > Rachycentridae > Rachycentron > Rachycentron canadum. Next base: position 3,826,550 of record CM076651.1, read on the forward strand.
TGTGTTTCTATTTTCCATTTCAGGATTTAAATTCTGCTCTCAGCATTCATATCTTCAAATTTCACAATATCAAATTCCCATTTTTGGGTCCTTTTTCTTTTAAAAGTTTAACTGTGGCCTGATTATCCTGAGTACTAAATAGTTCATTTGCGATTTTCTTGTTTAATTTAAGTTTAAAAGGTGTCTTGTGGGGTTTTCCTGATTGTTTAACATCCCTCCACTGATCAATAGGTGGCAGTAAAATGGACAGATACAAGATACATCTTTAGGAAACACTAGTCTTGGAATATTTTACAGACAATTTGAAGCATTTTATCCATCACTCATTTAACTTTAAGACTAAATATAAGGGTATAATTTTGACAACATTTTGACCACTGTTAGTTTCTATACTGTTACACTAGGGGTGGATGATAGTCACTCTGATAGCCAAGTAACAGTCAAAAATAAGAATTATAAAGTATGATGATGTTCTCTCAGTAAAGAGACCCACCTGTCTCAGCTTGTCCATCTCCCTGTAGGGCAAATCCTGAAATTTTACTCCAGAAAACATCTTTGCTTTTATCCTCCTCACTTCTTTGATATCTTGGAACAGCAACTTGAATCCTGGAAAGATACCATGGTCATTTGTTTCATCTTCTAAACTTCAGGACCTGGACCCCACATTATTATTCACTTAGTGGCCACTTCATTGGATGCAATAAAGTAAAATCTAATACAACTGCTCTGTAATTAATGTTACTTTTATGATACAATGTCATAAAGGTGTTATTTAAATTAGATATTTCGCACCAAGGTCATAGTTGGTGATGAAGTGTTACTAGACTTGTTCCACAACCCCTCGAAAAGTCAAAAGTTGTTTTTATGAATGCCTTATGACTGATCTCTGTTAGCAAACTGTATTAAGCAGTAATTAAGCTATTGCACTGTAAAATGATGCCTTATGACTCAGTGGTATCCAAATACTATCTGCCCTTAACACAACCCAATTCATTTAAAATCTACAGTATATGTCAGTAGAGTATAGGATGTCTGTGAGGCGAGTGAACAGTGCATTTACCTTTCACAAAAGTATAGTAGAGCTGATAAAAGCGGGGAAATCTCCTTTGCAGGAAACCTTCATATTTGCTATTTGCCCACTGAAGTCTGGAGCTGACATATCGACCAATACCTCGTCTAACTTTGGACGATGAGTAGTGTCTCCACAGAGGTAACCTGGAAAGTACAAGAGGTTTAAATCATCATAAGAAAAAGACATCTGTTAAAATTATGGCTGCACAATATGCAAAAAATAAACCAAAAGCTATTTGGGGATTATTTTGGACAGATGATGTGATTGTGATCTTCAATTGCGATTTCAGTTAGAATTGGTTGTTTTTTCTTTTCATTTTAACTTTTTTCCTTTTTCTTTCTTTTTTGATGTGATTTCTATTGAGTCTTGTAACAAACAAATATGTTCCTTCTCTTGACTCTGTATCACCACAATGCTTATGGTGCCAACAATGCACAATACATTTTACCTTTGTCCAAAAGTTTCCAATTTTTTGCAGCTCCTGCAATTTGGATATTGCACTTGGTCATATTGCAATTTGGATTATATTTTGATTAATTGTGCAGCCATTGTTAAAACACAGCCCCACACCTCCTATGGGGAAATAATAAAAGTGACCTTAAACATTGCATAACAACCAGTTAATAGAAAGAAAGCATTTATTTTGTGTTGATAAATACATAAGAAATTCCAGATTTTCTCCAAAAGATAAATACAACTTCCAAGTATCCAAATACTTCTTTATAGATGCCTTCATATGAGAGCAAATCTTCTGAACATGTCAATAATACATAATGTTTTTCTCATCCAATGTCCACGTGTTGGAGGCGTTGAGCCATTTGATAGAGACGAAATGTGTTTTCAGACAAGCAGTGAGCAAAAAGCTGTTCATATTTAATCTCTGACAAAGAAATATTCACACAAAACTGACAAATTATACATTTTCTGAAAGCCAAAGTCCCCCGTTTCCATCCGTGCACACTCACGTCACGACCCATGTACAACTGCAACAGCTTTTAGACCCATCGTTTGAACAGTGGCCGTGACTCCTGGACTAATACTGTCCTGTTTCTCCGTTAAAATACAGGCGCGGCAACTTCACATGTTTACGGACGAGCGTTGTATTATGTCCGGGCTCGTGTGGTGTCGGTTACCCGGTTAGCACCGATTAAACTGGTGGGTTTATAGTAGCAGTAGGAGAGAGTTTCACCCGGATGTCCTGGTGTTTGGGTACATTAAAGACAACAACCCTGGTTGATTTATTGAAATGTTTCTCATCAAATGTGAGAAGCGGTTGAGCTGTCACCTGAGGCGGGTAGCTAGCTTAGCTTAGTTTAGCTCACGTGAGAGGCGAGGAAAGAGGAAGGGACGGCTCGTGGACAGGTGAGGACAGTAAGACACGTACCTGGACTGACAGGACACGGTCGGAGTGTACAGCCCGGTGCTTGTCCTGTTTGTCCAGAGGCCACACAGTCGGACCAAAGACAAACGGTTACACGGGCTCGAACAAGACAACGCCATGTCTGACACCGGGCGACCCCGCACAGTTACCGTAATGACGCGCGTATACAGGAAAGCGGAGAGTCGCCGAGTTACCGTAATAGCTGGATTAGCGACCGGGCAAACGACCTCTAGGGGCCCCAAAAGCCTCAGGGTTACTTCATGTATTCGTACATTTCAATACCAGTTATTGCCCTTAACCTCTGAGTGCATAAAATGTCAGATTAAATTTAAAAAATGAAATTAAAAAAAAAGCAGCCTACTCCATCCATCACTGCACTATGATTCACTGATTCACATGTGCACTATGTCCACGCCATGGTCATTTGTTTCATCTTCTAAACTTCAGGACAGCAGCTCGAATCCTGGAAAGATACAATGATAACAATAATGTTTATGATAATGTAAATTTTGATGGAGATTGACTGCATTTGTTGAGCACCTTTCAACCTTCAGACAGATGCCTCCTGCAGCCTTGTAAAAAAAAAAAAATTAAAACATGATGCAGCAAATGCTGAGAATTTAAACTGTACCAGATTGATTCATGATGAGTGATTCATATGTGCAGTGTGTGTCCACCATGGTCATTTGTCTCATCTTCTAAACTTCATGCCACATTATCATTCACTTGGTGGCCACTTCATTGGATAAAATGAAGTAAAATCTAATACAACTGCTCTGCCATAAATGCTACTTTTATGATACATAAAAACTTTTTGTTGACAATGTCATAAAGGTGTTATTAGTGCAAAATATGTCAGATATTTTGCACCAAGGTTATAGTTGGTGATGTTTTACTAGACTTGTTCCACAACCTCTCAAAAGTTGTTTTTATGAATGCCTTATGACTGATCTCTATTAGAAAACTATTAAGAAGTAATGAAGTTATTGAACTGTAAAATGAAACGTTCATATTTGCTATTTGCCCACCTAAGACTGGAGCTGACATATCGACCAATACCTCGTCCAACTTTGGACGATGAGTATTGTCTCCACAGAGGCAACCAGAGCATTACGCAGGAAGGTTTTCTTATTTATTTAATTCTATTTCACGCCTTGAAAAAACTCTTTTGTGCCCCTCCATATGTACATTTTATTTTCAAAAGGGAAATGTAAGCATGGAAATGTAATTTGTTTTGGTTTGACTTTACACTTAAAGTGGTAGTTAGGACTGAGTATGAAATAAGAAAAGACTTAATAAAACAATAATAATAATTTACAATAAAAGTTTTATCTGAAGTAACTAATATTTTACAGGTTTTAATTACAACTAAAAGTTGTAATTCAAACCGGAAGTCACGTGATGTGTGGTTTAACCCTCCGGGGGGCGGAGCCTCGAGCCACTCGACCTTTTTTCGCAGGTTCATAGCGGGAGACGCAAAAAAAATAAAGGTGCAGAAATCTATATTGTTCAGGGTAAAGAGGACCTTGCATTGCAAATTGTGTTTAAAGCAGTTATATTGAAAAAAAAAAAAAAACAACTAAACAAAAACAAAACGCCACAGCCGTCGAGACTTTTGTCTTTTGTTCTAGCTTCATAATATTGATAGTAAAAGTTTTCCAAGCGCAGCGACTTGCAGAGTTTTGCTAACAGGCCAAGATTTTGTGCAAGAACTAGGGTTTTTGTAAGAAGCGGCTGGTTGGAAATGTCTATAGTTGTAATTGGCACGTCGAGGGCGTATTTTAGAGTCAAACCCATATAAAGTCAGGGTGTTTTTGTTGTTGTTGTTGTTGTTTTTTTTGTTTGTTTGTTTGTTTTTAAACCAACTTACACCAGTAAGCAAACTCACTTTAATGTGATACACCTGTTGGGTTACCTGCAGAGAAACGATCTGATTGGTTGTCATGGTTTTCTGCAGGTTTTAATGCTGCATGTGCATCTAGCAACGTGTGAGTGCTGTGGTTTAAATTCCTGACTGACCTCATACAAGAGTCACTGACCTTTTCAGCTGAACCAGTGAAAGCGTCCTCAGTAAATCCAGCCCAGAGATGACGACCACCATCACATTTGGAAGCTCTTGTGGTCCAAGCAGGACTGCTGCTGCTGAGAGGGCACAGCTGGCAGAGGAAACTGGTGAAACTAAACCTATTCCATCAACACTTCATCTTGAATTATGTTATGCTGCAGTAAATATTAATGACAGTGAATGTGTTCTTTGATTTTTTTTTTTTTTTAAAGCTGGAAAAGGAAACTGCGACCCAGACAAACTTTTGCAGTGTCCTTTTGACAAGAACCACCAGATCCGGGCTTGTCGTTTCCCTTACCACCTTATAAAGTGCAGGAAGGTGAGTCGAGCGCTTCTATCGTTGCAACTTATGCTAACATGTACATGTTTGGGAAAAGAGATTTTCATGGCATTAGAGTACAATTAACAGGCAATGGCTTTTGTGCATTATTGTCCACTTAGTAGCCTGTTTATTAGGGACAGCCAGCTCAACCTAGTGCAGTCTGACACAGCCGTCCTCTGGTAAATCCTGCTTTTTAATAATTAAAAATCATATATTTAGGAGGAAGACAAATTATTAGAAAAACCAAAAACACAATAGGATTATTTTTAGGATCATTAATAGTGACACATGTATGAGTGTATGTCTTGGGTATTTACTGTCTTTGATCATGACACAAAATAAGTTTGAGTTTTGATTATTTTTTGATCAGAATCTTCTAAATTAACTCATCTACTAAAGTTGAACTTGTCTCCCACAAATGCAGAATCATCCAAAACTGGCCAGTGAGCTGAAAACCTGCCCTTTTAATGCTCGCCACCTGGTCCCCAAGCATGAGCTGACACACCACACTGAGACCTGCGAGGACAGAATATCTGTGGACTCTGAGGATGGTGGGACTTTTACTTGGCTGTCTCTTCCTATCACCCTGCAGATTCAGAGTTAAACCTGTGTTCACGGTGAGATGAATTCTGCTTCGTTTACAGGTAGAAGCGCAAATGGACATTGGAAAAGCCAGGTACCTGTCAGTACCTGGGTAAACCCAAACATGACTGAGGACTGGGACAAAGGTATGACAAGTAACCACAACTTTTCATTGAACTCGCAGCAAGAAAAGAAAATTTTCTTAACTATATCATTAAAAATCAGCGGTTGAGTATGAAATATTGAATGCACTGTATCTATAGAGATTCTCACAATATACTTTTCCTCCCTTAGTGCACTCTGAGCCAGACTTGAGCACTTATTTTCAGTCTTGTGTCTGTAAAGGTAATGTTGTTTTGTTTTGCAGGGTCTGATGATGCTGCTACTCCATTTGTGTGGGGTAAAAACACAGCCTTGAATCAAGTGTAAGTGGTCTGCTCCAGCACTCTGCCTCATCTCTCATTTGTACATGTTTTCTTTGCTATTTATCTCTCATTTTGTCTCGTCTCTCTACAGACCGGAGATGCAGCACATCAACAATCGTAGTCCAAGTTTTAGAGCACCCAAAACCCTCCCGTGGTCTGGGTTTAAACCATAATTTGTGCTTTCATGTAACTTAATCTATTATATATATGCATGCCTCATCTCTTTTTAAATTTGTTCTTAACAAGTCTTTGCCCAATTAAAGTTTTTAATTTGCATAGTTGATTCTAAATGTTCTCATATTGGACATATGTTGCAGAGATCTTATTTTCTTCTTTCTGTTTTAAGTCACATGATGTGGCAGATAAATGCAAAGTATGGTGAAATGTGAGTGGCATAAACAAACAAGAGCTTCCTTTTCCCCCCTGTATCATCTTGTAAAAGTCCTTGCTACAGTAACAGATGACATTGGTTGAAAACTGTGTGCTACTTATAATATAGGTGTTTGATTAAAATAAATCGCATGTTAAATGACTTAAAAATGTGATCAGTTTGGCTGTAATTTGGGAATGAAGTGCCCAAATCCTTTACTTGAGTCAAAGTAATTATACATTTAGTGTTAAGACACAACTACAAGTAAAAATCTGGAAAGTGCAGAAGTATTAATGTAATATATTTTAAATCAGCCTGTTTTTGACTCAAATAACTCAGTCTAAAGACAAAAAGTCTGAGGCCTGTCATTGCATCGGAATAAAGGAAAAGGAAACCCGATTTCAGAAAATATCCTTAAATAAAACGTTTTACATTGAAAATGATGGATCTTCTGGTGTCTACATACAGGGCGAGGAGTCAATTATAGGCTTAAGAGATGTCTGCATGGAACAAATGCGTCATAATTTCAAAGGTAGTCCTGTATTGTGTAACCAAATACAATACAAATAATGTACCCACACCAACACACAAATGATTGTGAAAAATAAAATTGGTTACAATAAGAAGAAACTAATCATTGGAATTAAAAGGAAAATAGAATTTATAATGAAAAAGATAAAAGAACAATAAAAGTCAGGTACAGATGCTGCACATCCAGACAATAGTAATGTGCAAATGAATTGTAAGACTGGGCAGGTGTAAAAGGCAAGTGTTTATCTTTTATAAAAAGTTACAGTGGCTAGAGAAGAAGAATTTAGTCCATATTTAGGACCCTCTTCCCAAGCGAAGAAGTGTGAGCTGTGTCCTTGAGTGGCCACTGGATGGCACTAGCTACTCATCAGTGTTTGACTTCAGCTTCCACCTGATGCCTTGACTTTATCACTACCTCTGCCTGCTCCCCAGTCTTTTTGAAACTTAATCATTTAGATTTATTTCCTTTTGATTCAAGGAGCACCTGATATTTATCAACCATTTTTAACACACGTACTTTCCAGGCAGGATCAGATTCGGCTGGTCATTGACATTAGTATTTAATGCTGAGGAATGCTCCAGGTGGAAGCTCCAGGAGTGAGTTTCAAGTGACGAGTGAGTGTCAGGATAATCCCTGTGTGAGGGCTACCTGCCAGCACACTGTCATATCTAAGTGGCATTATTGATTTCATGTGATGACTGTCTATTTTAGTTGTGGCTATTATTGGAAGTGTTCGGGCGTGCTCTGTGCGGCCCTGTCACCATCTATAAGGATGAGATATGACTCCTCAGGATAGAGTACGTGCAGAACTTCTAGACTATATGAGACTGTCATAGCTATCAAGGAACTGCTGTCCACTCTTAGGTGCACTGTATCTCTGTTGTTACCTGCTGTGTAGTGTTTACTGAGTGATACAGAGAAACTCATATTAGCTTTGGGCTTTCAAACCCATCTCTGACTTGGCTTAAATGTCATATCAACCCCTTCACAAACCAAATCATTGATTGTTATACAGCTGCTCAGCAGTAACCACATCTCCATGTAGCAACTGATGCCACCAAATGAATAAGTCTCAATCTGTAAAAAAAAAAAAAAAAAAAGGAAAAATCTGCACTGAGACAGTGACATAAATAGCTCCTCAGATGTTCTCATATTTCGAAATACTGTGGGTGTTTATCTCTTATATTTCTTGAATATTTTTGGAATATGATTATATCTTGACATGGAAAAATTGTCAGAAATATAATGCTCAGTCAGCAGTCTCTAATCAGATGTAAATCTGAAACTTTTTGGGCCCCTGATCCATTTAAGTACATGAGAGGGAGGTATTTCATGTTTTGAAATGTCCAGTGGTAGAAAAAGTATTTAAACATAAAAAGGCATTTCAAGTCAAGTTTATTTATAAAGCACCCTCAAACAACAAGGAAATTTAATTTAAGTGCACCATAACTTAAAAATTAACAAAAAATAAAGTAAATTAAAAGTTAATAGTTAAACGAGCAATGCAACATTAAAAAAATCTCCACTATTTGTTAAAGTCCTGCATTCAATATTAAACTTCAGTAAAAGTACAGAAGTATTAGCTGCCAAATGTAGCCTATTTAAAGTATAAAAAGTACTCTCGTCTCGTGTTAGTGTTTTATGATGACATTACTGGATCATTACAATAGATACATTAATATGTAAGAAAGTACTTAACTTTTGAAAATATAAACTGTTACGTATTTTAATCTATAAAAAAAAATCATAATATAAAGCATCATATGCCTTATGTGAAACAATCTTAACTATCATTGTTAAATAAATCTGTGAGGGATAAAAATGTATGATGTATAATAAATGCAAAATGCACAACATTAGTATAAAGTAGAATAAAAAGGCAATAGACAAGCAGTGTACCAGTACCCGAAGTAATACTAGTGAGTAATACTTGAGTAAATATACTTTATACTATACTTATTTACTTTCCAATACTTTATTAAACGTCAAATAGGCTGATTTCAAGGGTTTGTTAAATAACATACTGTGCTTTCTAGCAAGATGCTGGACCAGACTATTTTCCTCTAAAATCACATTGTTGTGGCCATTGATTAGTAATAAAACAACACTGATTGAAATCCTTTACCCCAGTTTGGCAAGAAATCCAATGCCAAATCCATATCTACACTCCTGCCAACCGGCAATATAAAATGAAACCAAATATCCCTGGTACAGCCTGTTCCGGACTGAGTGCCCAGCACTAGACACCATCAAAGAAAGGAACTTGTCAAAACTGGTATTCCCAGTCACAAAACCACCGTCCTTCCTACTCCCTTGACTGAATTACCTCTCTAAATATTGCATTATTAAAGTGTCATCAGCCATCTTTATGACAAATTGTCCAGAGGATGAATCCTACTGTTTCTGATCATTCCCTGACTTTTCCTCCAGAACCACCACCAAATAAAAAAATCTTATTATCCAATACTTTTTTATGATTTTTACCAAGTACCTTGAAAATCAAGCACAAGAAAACCTCCATACACATTTGACCTTTTGACATCTGAAATTTTTTGGGAAGAAAAATCCATATAGGGCAGTATAAGTAGATTAATCACATCATTTACAAATTGACTTCTTTGGACATGCATTTACAGTTAGTTAGTCATTTGGTAGTGTAAGTAAATTAAAATCCATTTAATATCTGGTCTCATGTTTAAGTTTAAAATGTATGATGTATAATAAATGTAAAGCAGACGATTTCTAAGAATTTACTTAGGAATCGTCTGATGCTGATTTGTACAGTCCGAAGATTTAAGATAATTTTTCTTCATTTGTGACTCAGCAAAGAGTTAATATCACATTGGTGGTCTCATTGAGATGTGACCTCTTGAAATTTGTCACGCTGGACACCCTGCAAACAAGTTTCAGGCACGCACCCCAGGCTTGTCGCCTGCCCTGAAACCAAAGCCTCTCTGTCGGTTGTTTTATAATTGTGACATTCTCATGTTCTCACAGACATAAGAGTCCTGCACAATGTGTGGTGGACAGTTTGGTCTCCGGAGCTGGCCCCTAATCCTGTAACTCTGTCTGAAGCTTGTGATCCTCTATTATCGCTGGCATTTCATACTCCACTCAAACAAGCTGCATTCAAGTTACTCTGGCTTTCCCCAGTTTCCACTGAGGCGGGTTTTGAAGATCACGAGAGAACATTCTCATCCCGTCTTATCGCCATCCGTGTAACATCACCCACATAGGTTCTGTAATCAGAGCAATGCTGGCTTTCCAACCGTTCTTGTTGCATAAGTCTAACATTTGAAAGGTTATCAAGTCTTCCAACTCAAATATTAAGTTACGTTACAATACCAGACGGAGAACTTCAGAATCCGTAACTGAAGAGATTCATGAAACCAGATGGTTGCAGCTTTGGAAAAAGTTACTTCTGCATTCAGGAGCAAAGTGTGTTTTCAGTGTATGAGATGACATCAACAGAAACTCATCTTGGTGACGATGACTTAACACATGTAGGCCAGCACCACAATTACAATGTGGCTATAATTAATATGTTGTACAACAGTGTGTGAAATAACTGTACTGTGAAAAGGATGGCCAGTTATTTATATTTTGGTTTTTAGCTGAAGCAGGAAGCAAGCTGTTAAACATAGAGGAGCATGTAAGAGAAATATATTTCTTCAGGAGATGGTGGAGACCAAAGCAATTTATTGGTACTTATTGGCCAATGTACTCAACAACACTGACATTAATATAATAAGCTAATATTGGTTGATATACTGATTTGGTCAAGCTGTTGATCCAGCTCTACTGTGGATGCAACTTTCCATCTTGTGTGACATGTGTGACCCTCATTTTCTCCAAGTGTCCCATGTTTTTAGAGATGACAGTCCATGTCAGCCATGTAATCCACCACTTTGTGGATTGAGACACTGGAGGTTGGGTCCAAATGCCTTTGACTCTTCTGACTTTCCCCCCAACTCCACCATGTTTTTGATATTTTTAGTTTTTAGTTGAGATGCCTTAACAATTATTGGATGGATTTCCATGGTATTTCTATAAAGATTCATGTCCCTGTCTGAATGATTTGTCATGACCTGCAGAATCTCCACAATGCTGATTTAGTCATTCTTGCTAATCAGTGATCCTGAGGCTTTGAATTCCTGCTTTTCCTGCTGACTTTGCCTGTTTTGGATCATCTATAAATAATCTTTTATTGCCTTGATTCTGGCTGGTGGACAGCCGTAGCCAAGGACATTCGTAGAGTTATCCCTCAGCACCTTCTGTGTTGTCTTGGAAAGTGAGCCTTCAACCCAGTCTGAGGTACTGGGTGCTCTGGATCAGATTTTCATGAAGGATATCTCTGTACTTTGCTAGGTTCAGCTTTCCCTCAACCTTCACTGACCAACAGTCCCTGAAAAACACCCCCACAGCATTACACTGCCATCTACATGCTTCATCGTTCAAATGGTGTTGGGCAGGTGATGAGCAGTGCCTGGTTTCCTCCAGAAATGACCAAACATGAGGCCAAACAAGTCAATCTTTCATCAAATCAAAGAATTTTGGTTATCACATCTGTGATTCCTTTAGGTACTTCTTGCAAACTTGCAAACTAGGAGGAGCTACTGTCTGGTCGCTCTACCATAAAGCTCAGATTGATGGAGTCCTGGTTGCTCCAAACTTTTTCCAGTTAAGAGTTGTGCATGCCACTTTGGTCTTGGGAACATTGCAGCCTTCCCCAGATCTGTGCCTTGATGCAATTCTGTCCCTGAGCTCTGCAGACAGTCCCTTCCTCTTCATTGCTTGGTTTTTGCTCTGTTATGCGTTATCGACTGTGACACCTTATATAGACGTGTGGTGTGCCAAGGTGTGTCCCTTTCCACATCATGTCCAATCAGCTAAATTTACCATATATAGAAACAACTCAAAGATGACCAAGAGCTTGGGTCAATGTGATATTTCAGTTTTAACTTTTCAATAAATCCATCATTATAGGATATTAACTGTAGCTTAGTGAGAGAGAAATATTTGTATTAACATATAAAGCTGCAACATAACAAAATATAAAAAAAGTCAAGGGGTCTGAATACTTTGTGAATGCACTGTAGTCTGGGTCACTTGAGACTGGGCCACCAGCTTCTAAAACGAGACCAGTACATAACTGGGAGGGAAGTGAGCAGGGGTACATTTTTCAGAAGTATTATCTGATCTCTTGCCAAAAGAAGAAGGCACATTTAAATCAGGCTTACAGGCAGCTGGCACACTCGGCACTGCTTAACAGCTTTCGAATAACAGTACTTTAATATACTTTATATCAGTATTTATGTTACAGTTTCCTACAATACAAATCTGGTTTCCAGCCTCAACTATAGATACTATATGATTCAGTATTGTTTCTTTAATATTCTCTCCTTCTGAGCAAAGATGACCAAAGCAGTTGAAATATGCAGTTTAACATTTTATTTCATGTTTAGCTGCAGTAAAATATCATTTTTGAGTATGTAAAAACAATAAGCCCAAAATAAATTTACACTTTCACAGACTCTAGAATACAATTCATGTAACACCTGTAGGCTTGAAACAGATTCAAAAATAATTTACACACAAGTCCAGTGTATAAGACTGTACTGGATGATACACAGTATATTAGCTGCTCAATGTCGATTCATGATACATGAATGATACTGCTTAATAATTATGTAGGTTTAACCTACTGTTTGAATCACCAAAGACAAATGGTGGCATTCAATAGAAACCAGTCTGGAGCTTTGAGTGATTCATGCTGGAAAATCTGTTTGGTTCTGAGAAATGTTTAACACTTGAGCTAAAGATACCACAATAATGTTTTGTAGTATATATTTTATGTGCAATTTACAAATCATTCAAATCACAAAAAAGTTGTTGCTGAAAAGAAAACTTTACAGCTTTGAAATTAAGTTGCAGACATAATTTTTATGAAATTTGTATGTAAATTTGTTTGGAAAGTGCAGTGATCTTCCACCCATCAGAAATGTTTCCATTCATGGCACCGTGTTGTATGTAAACAGACTCCTCTTGGTCCATGAGCTGGCCTGTCTGATTCTATTTGGAGAGAAAACAATTTCCTGTAAAAGGAAACTAATGAGAGCATTGTTTGATGCTCCCCAAATACATGTTGCTTCCACAGGTTTATAACTTTTTAATGCAGAAGTAGCCCTTTTCATGTGGAGCTGCATAATCCCTCAGGGTTATTCTTCTTCTTATCTTCTTGCAGTTTCACTTTACATACTACCAGTGTGCAAACTCTCAGTCTCTTCTCTTTGGCTCAAACAAACTCCAGATTTTACAGTGCAGATGGTCAATCTCACACTCAAAATGGAAGCGTCTCCATGAAGATTTTCTCCACGATCGGTGGTGGGGGAACAAGATCTTCTAATTTAAGGTAAAAGATTCGCTGGAGGCCTTGAGTGCACAGAGTCCTGAGCTCAGGCAGCTTCCCAAGAAGTCTGGACAAATAATTGGGCCTCAAGGAGTCAGAGCCGCAGCCAGAGACATGATCTTTAAGGCAGGTGATGAGCTGGTTCTGCAAGTCCTCCACACGTTTTGGCTCCTTTAGACCATGTCGGTCTGCAGAGTAAAATGAGAGACATGCTGAGAATGAGCCTTTATCCTTTCTTATCACAACTTTAGCCAAAAAGACACCCTTGAACCTTCAAAGTCTATGAACTTTGAAACTAGGTTTGTCTAATTGTTTCCTCCTTGTACATTTGATCAGGTTTAAAAAGGCCACAACTGCTGACTACATCTGAAAAATCTTAACAGAAAACACAAACTATATTTAGTTGAACACTACACCTCCTGAGTTGATGTGTCGGAAGTGTTAATGCTGTTACGCTGGAAACATTCCTCGCCTTTAAATGCAAACATTCATTGTGGGCTGTGTGACATCTTCTCTGTCCTATATGTCAGGTCTTATTACATTTTGCCACACACCTGTTATGTCAGTCCAGTGTGTGTAACTGCATTATACTTGTCATTACCTCATAGAAGCTGTCTCTTCCTTGCTGGATAAGAGTGACTCTGATCCTGATTTGCACTGCAAACAAGTTAAGGCCTGATATGAGTGAAGCTCTTACCAGTGATTATGACCAGGGCTGTGAGACAGGAGAAGGAGGAAACGTCAAGCTTCATGCGATGGAGGCTCTGAGAAAAGTCCAAGATGGAGTCAATCCAGTCCCCAAACCCTCGGACACACTGAATTTTGTGAAGCACAGCCCCGTTGCAAAAGATGAGCTTGTCTGTTTCAGGATTGGACCTTTGAGAGAAAAAAAAAAACAACATAATTTGGTTATGAGGTGCTTCATGAATGTTGTATAATAATGTCTGTTGCATATTGCTATTGTCTGAATCCATTGTAAAGGTTTTTGTTGGAGGCTGCACTCACCGATACGCAAGACGGAGGATGAAGAGTTCAACAAATGCAGACTCCAGCAGCAGTTCCTGGTCTTCTGAGCAGAACTCAGAGAAACCTGGGATGCTCTTCGTCCACTTCTTGATGACCTCCATGGAGGCCGTCAGAAGGTCGTAGAACTGTTTGATGTCAGTTGCGTCCTCCTTTTGGTTCAGACTCACTTCTGTCTCGTCGTACTGAAATTGCAGCAGATGTAGCCTTGATGAGCAATTAATCACTGCAGAAAGATTGGGGGAAAAGGGAGGGATGTCGTTTCTTTTTTCCTACCTTGGAATAATCCAGTTTCCCAATGCCAGGGTTTGAATCAATATGCGCCCTCACCAGAGAGGCAATCATGCTCACTGGAGAGACAGCGGTCGTCACATCCTGGACCACTTTGGGCTTGGAAGGCAGGCGTCCTCTTCGCCCCTTCAGACTGTCCGTTCTCACAACTGGGAAAAACCACGGTGACATCGATGTTAATTTCAGTTCATCTGCATCAATCAAATAATTCTTCGTTGATTCCTTTGGGTTTGTGCTAAACTCACCTTCCCTGACCATGCCTACAGCGAGACATTTCTGGAAACGGCAGAACTGACATCGATTCCGCCTTCTCTTATCCACAGGACAATCCTTGTTGGCAAGGCAGACATACTTGGAATTTTTTTGCACCGTGCGCTGTGAAATAAAAACAGGAAACATAAAGGAATTACTCGAAAATGGCTCTAAAGACACCCAGCAATCAGTTAGATAACACCATTCTCTCTCTTCCGATTGAGACCCTCTGTATTTCTGAGGCTGTTGGGAAAGTAAAATTTTATTACCTTGAAAAACCCTTTGCATCCCTCACAGGTGCGAACCCCGTAGTGCTGACAGGAGGCGTTGTCCCCACACACAGCACAGCAGCCTTCATTTCCACTTGGGCTTTTTAATTTGGGCGATAAGCTGCCGTCCATCTGGTCATTGCCATCAAGGCTACGTGCTTGCTCCATTGACATGGTGGGGAAGGTCAGTGCAGACTGGAGAGGAAGGGCCAAAGTGAAAGGGTCCTGATCTCGTAACTGTGGCTGACCCAAATGAGACATATCCTCCGCAGACCCAGACCCAAATGTGAAAAAAGAGGGTGCATGTGGCACCGAGGTCTCCTCAGTTGCCCAGTATCCTGGACTGGGTGAGTATGGGCCAAAGGCTGAATCCCAGGTGGACGTATGCTGACTCTGGAACCCAGGTGTTGAAGGGGACGAGGCCGATGCCGGGCTGCCAAAATAATCTGAACCACCGGGGGACAAAGCCTCATCCGGGTAACTCAGGGTGAAAGTTCCCGGGTAGCAGCTGTAAACCTGGAGGTCATCCAGCTTGAAGGGAGTCTCGTGGCCTGATGATGGAGCGACGTGGGCAGGGCCTGCAGTGAACTGGCATGAATATCCATCTAAGTCGCCTGTGTTAGTGCCCACCAGAGAGCTGATGCTTGGCAGGGATGGAGCAGAGAGGTGGTCCCGTGGGCTGCTCATATTCACAGCCAACCTAGAGATAAAGTCTGTGCTTTGAAGCTCTGAGCTGCCAAGGCTGTTCTCATAGGGCTGAGATCCATGCTGGGAGTGTATGCAAGTCATGGCTGCAAGACTGAAAAAGACACCATGAAAAATGTTAGAGCCAAACAAGTTCGTTTTTCAGATCTTTATTTCAAAACTTCAAGCCATGACCAGTGAATCTGTTAAATGTCCATGAAGTGAAAATGAGAAGCTTGGCCTTCATTTCCCCTTCTCTGTGCAATGTACTCAGTATTTCTGTGCTGGAGTATTAAATAAGCCCAGGTTTGCACACATGTAGTCCAAGCTTGAAGATTGGATAACAATACTGAGCCCTCCCTTAAGCCCTTTTGCTGTCAGTTCATATCATGCCATCTTCACTTCACAGCATTTTTATTCACACCTGAAACTTTTGCGCAGTAGGTCTGAGTCTTCTGATTCATCACCAACCAGAAGGTACAAGAAGTGATGTGAAAACATGTGTTCCCACGACATCTAGATTTGATTTAATGTTCTTTGTATGACATTGTTTAAAAACTACTCAAGACATTATTTTTGAAAGTTTTACCTCTGGAGCTCGAATGGATGGAAAAAACACATTACATTACTTCCTATTTGTGCAAAATCGATTATTTTACTGTTGCAAAGACGGTTTTATTTTGCATACACACTGAAAACTGACTGTAGATAAAACACCTTTAAATATAACTTCTTATTTGGTCAGTAAGTGCTACGTTCAAGTCACTTTAACCAAAGCCTCGTGTATGAAAACCATAGATATTTCTTACCTTATGTCCGTCTACAGGTGTTTGAACTGTCCGTGCTCCACAAACGACTGTCACTCATCCTCGGTGTCTCTCGGCTCTAAAAAGTAGTTCCTCTCCGCTCGTCGCGACAGCGCCTTTATAGCGTCTGCTTAACTGTACCCATGACGTCGACAAAGGTTTCCATACATGGCTGCGTGGTGGGCGGGGAGATTTCCAGCCCGCGGCCAATCACTGCGCGCGTATGAGACAACGGCCGTCTGATGACGCACTACGGGATTCCGCTGACGTGCTCACGACTAAGAACCACACACACACACACACACACACTCACTCTCTCGCACACACACACACACACACACACACTCACACATTCATATACATACACCCGAAAACAAAGGGCTGAATATAATTTTTTATTTTTTTTTAAACTTCATATTGAATGACATGACTCCAAAAATATGTCTATATGATGAATTATAGTAAGTTGTGCTGAAAGGATGGAAACATACGATTTCATCATTTTACCATTACACAGGAAGCCACAGATGTTTTTTTTTTTTTTTTTTTTTTTTTTTTCTATTCCTGGGAGAAAAACATTTTTTGAAGCTTGCTGTCTGATGGTAAAAGTGAAGAGAAATGTTGTTTGCCCCACATTTTCAGAGCCCCTGTTTCTGGGCTTTACCATAAAAAGAATAATAATTAAAAAAAAAAAAAGGTGACAACAAGCATAAGCAAAATTAGGGCTGCCTGTTTAGTCAGAAATAGAAAAGAGAAAAAGAGCTTTATCTGCTCAATGTGTCTCATCTCTCACTCAAGTTTAAATTAAGGCACACAAAAGTGTTTTACAATGTAAAATGTTTCACACACACATTCATTCAACACTTACATCTATTTGAGGTTCAGTATCTTGCCCAAGGACACTTCAGCACTCGGACTCTCTACCTCCTGAGCCCCAGGATAAATCACTGGGCATGAATGGGTCCTTCCTACTGGAAGACATAGGTATCTAGACGACTGTAGCTCCCATAGAAGGGTGTCGATTTGTTTATTAGTGATGATCTATTTGTCAGGTAGTTACCCTGAAGCAGTTTATTGTAACTAGATACACTGAGACCACAGGGAGGTCAAAGGTTACACAACCAAAGAAACTGAGCTATAGACTCAATATGTGAGAGACACAGTGGGGGTTTTAGGTGAAATTAAAAAAAAAAAAAAAAAACAGACTGCAACTGTTCATAAGAGTGAAAGATTATTTTTGCTTTTAAGGAAGAGGATTATTGATAATGATGTATTCACAGTGAGATAGATCAGTTGGTTTGTGTGCAGGCCTCACTTCAACATTACATGTGACACAGATGTATTCAGTTTGTGTCAGTTTAGTTGAAAATGTAAATCCATCAAGCCATCATCATCTATATCTTTCACCATTAAATTATTTGAGACTGACTTTGAGAGTCAGAGGTGCTAATTCAAGTCATTGTAAGGGTAATATTTTGGGGTGTTTGGTGTTGATTTGCAGTGTCACACACTCACCAAGGGCCTCCCTTCGCTCTCAGCCTCAGTTCTTTGTGGTGTTGACACCATAAGATGTTGGACACTCCTTTGAGACTGTGCACCGTGCTGACATGATTGCATTGCATCGTTTCTGCAGATTTGTCAGCTGTACATTCAGTTTCCCTTTCTACCCCCATCTTAAGTCTTGTGTTGGATTCAGATCTGGTGACTGCTGTGTCTTGTTCTTGAAACCAGTTACAGACGACTTTTCCTTTGTGACATGGCGCATTATCACCACTAGTCTTTAACTGTCCAGTGTTGGTGAGTCTGTGTCCACTGCAGCCTCAGAGTTATGTTCTTGACAGGAGGAACCTCACGTGGTTTTCTGCTGTTGCTCATCCACCTCAAGGTTCAACATGTTCATCATTCTGGTAACTCGTTGTGAGTTACTCATTCTGAGTTACCAAAACCTTTCTGTCAGCTCCAACCAGTCGAACCATTCTCCAGCAGAACTGCCTTCTGTACTTTTTTGTTTTTGACTCCATTCTGAGTAAAGATGTGTGTGAAAATCTTAGCAGATCAGCAAGTTTCCAAAATACTCAAAGCAGCTCATCCCACTGATGTTTGATGTGAACATTTAATAAAGCTCCTGACCTGTATCTGCATGATCTTACTCACTGCACTGTCGCCAGATGATTGGCTGATTAGATAATTACACAATTAGGCCGGTGCACAGGTGTTTCTTGTGAAGGTCGTATGGTGTTCCTATTACTGTTTATCTGAAACCACAGTTAAACAACCACAGAAACTTTGACTTTTTCTAATTTCCAATCTACATCTATTTGCATGCCCTCTCTGAGATCCCAGACATGCTCTCAAAGCCTTTTGCACTCCCGCACAGTATACTATTTTTGCTGTCTTACTCTGAATTTCATTAATAAACTAAAACTGTCTTTGTGGGAGGAAGAGCTTTTCACAACTCCTGGTGCAATAGAGGAAGCAAGTGAATGACAGTGCATCTGTGATGTTATGCCAGCACTATGGGCCTCCCTGCTGCACAGAAACTGATTTCAATTGTTATCTGATCTGGATTATCAGGCACAGTCTCTTCCTGCCATGAATGACTGTCATCCTTTGGTGCCATCAACAGGATCTTTTCTCTGGACGTCCCTTGGACCCACAATTAAATAATTTGGTGGAAAGACAAAGTTGCTGGTAAGTGACGATGCTGATTGTATTCTGCATTTATGCGCGTGTGCAGGCGGAAGCAAGCATCTGAATGTTACAATGCAAGGTGCAAGAAATGGGACCATTGTGTGAAACTGTTCTAAGACACTTGCAATCCCACACACGTGTACTTGTTATGTATTATAACATGTGCATGGCCAGAGCTACGCCCCCCACCTGTTACCCCTTCAGTGCTATTTTTGTATTGAGAAGATGTTTGTCATTGTGGAGAAATACTCAGGTTCTTCAGCTTGTCATAATCCGACAACACGTCTTAGTTTGAATCTGGTGAGCGAGCAGATGGGAGCACTGCACACAGAGCATTATATTTATACAGACTACAAGTACCTGCCATTACAGTAAAGTCAGTTGTCCTTTTGATCACTGGTCGTTTGCATACAGATGTAAATCAGGCTGAGATCATGATATCAGCAGTGCTTTGCATCTTTTTCCAAACCTAAGAGGATTCCACAGCTCGTGCACAAGTATTTATTGTTGATTTTAGTCTGGAATTTGGCATTAACAGAGATAAAGGTAAGTTCTTTATTGTTAGTTAGTAGTAGCTAGTTAGTTAGTGGTGACCTGTAGGATACAGAAAGTTAGTGTATGAACACACTACATGGTGGTGTCAACACATAAACTCTGATAGAAATGTCAAAATGTCAAGTGCTCTAATGTAACCGCTCTTATGGCCTCAGTTCGATCAGTCTGATTGGTCTCATCTCTAATGTGAATCAGAAAAATAAGCCTGTGGTAACTTTAAATCCATTACTCAACTCTAACTTCTAACATGACAGGGGTTAAGCTACACCGGCCCCTTTACTCCATCTAACCCCAACCTGTCTTCAGAGGTGCAGATAAATTCTTGACACAGTTCATGTGCTGCACCCAAAATATCAGTTTCTCTCTGTGGGCAGAACATCCAGAACAAGGTGATCGGGTTCAAACATGCCTTTGTGCCACTGGCCTCTTCATGCTTAGCTGTCACATTGATGGGTTCATGGGGGTGCAAGTGGGGATTGTTTGCATGAAGCATGATATGAGGTCATGTTGGCGTGTATATTTCCATGTGTGTTTTACTCATTCATGCACTTAGGCATAGAGTTGTTTTGGAGCCTCAAATACGGAAACACCTGTATGGCGTGATGCAATGCGGCCTTGTACTAAAAGCCACCTTACTTAAAAAAGTTCAGCTTTTGTTAAGTCTACAGCCACACTACAGGCTTTGAGGAGGAAAAGTCACGGGATCACCAAAGACGACCATGGTTCATCCTCTGTGGGCCATGAAAGTCTGAAGCAAATTTCACCGCAACATATCCAAGTTGTTGTTGAGATATATTACCATCACTATAGAGCCATGCCACAGGTGCTCAACTGGTTGAGTTCTGGTGACTGTGAAATATATATATATATATATATATATATATATATATATATATATATATATATATAT
>CM076651.1:3847536-3925036 GCA_038496675.1 Rachycentron canadum
TATCTATATATATATATATATAGAAAATGAATAATATATATATATATATTTAGCTATGAGAAACCTTTTGACTCAATTATATATATATTTATATATAAAAAATTGAGAATAAAAAAGTAGATGAAAATCAGCATGATATACTTCTATACCACAGTATGGAATATGTTGCAAAAAAAACTGAATTCACACACCATGAAACTGACATATTTGGAGAAGCTGCTTTACCCATGACGAAAAAACACCACCTCCCCGCAACTCTTCCCCTTTTTTTTTTTTTTTTTTTGAGCAAGCACGTGAGACAGTTTTCTATCAGTGTCTACGTTCCTCCACAAGGCTTAAGTCACTGTTGTCCTTATCAAGTTGCATTTTCCATGTGGAGCAGATCAGAGATCACACATAAAAGATGGATCATATTTTACATTCAGATGATATAAATAATGCATCTCCCCTCCAGAGCTGTCAATGTTGTATTTTTTTCATTTCATTTTCAACTCATTGTTCTGCATAACAGGACCGTCGTGTTTTTAAGAGCTGTGCCAATCCGTGTACTATTACTATCAGACACTTCAGTGCAGAAACGAGTGGCATCTTATCCATTTTGTCTGTGGTCACTTCAGAGTTCTCAACTTTTGCTGATGTTTGCACCAACAGGAGGATGCATCACATACTGTTCATGCTCCATCTGCTGGTGCAACCTGGGAGCTTGACATTCAAGCATATTTTCTCAAGTTGCACTGAGTCAGCAGCTTTGAAGGTACACCTATGTGGTCTAATACAACAGTCCTGCAAAAAATTATAGCTTACAATGTTTTTGAAATGCATAATGTTTGTCTTGACTGTGAACCTGTAGGGAAAATAAAGGCATGAGGAGACAATAATTTAGCAAGAAACCTCCACTCAGATTGAGAGGAGGAAAGCAGGTGAGTGACATATCAAAGATGAATCATGTGGTCAGATGCAAACAGTGCAAAACATATTGACTATATATATTATACTATATTATATATATTGACATATTGACTTCTGCAAAGAAAGAGTATCTGTAGCAAAAAGATAAATGCAGTGGTGTGAAAAGTACAATTTTCTTCTCTCTTTGCTAAGTAGAAATATGAAGTCAGTTGACTTTGAGAGACCGGGAGCTTCTCCCCTCATTATATTTAATTATAAAGTTCCCTGGTCATTGATCTGGTAAAAGCAGCAGCTGAAATGTTCGTCTGCAGATTCTCGCTGCAACATGAAACACTGGCCACATCAATCACACCAGACATCACTCACAATGAAGATATACTGAGATATAAATCAGTGGGAGCGGATGTTCTCATTAACTGGTGTGTCTTTCAGGAGTTTAGCCAAAGGATCATGAGAATCTGTTGAGGATAATTTACATGTTAATGAGTCACTGGTGGTAATGATGGTCTCCTGTAACAGTTCACACAATTTATATGTCTTTAAACTGTAAACAAGCACAACCTGAATTAACAAAAGATCAGCATCAAAGAACAAGTATAATGAGGTGTTAATAGGACTTGGACCTTTAGGAAAAAAAGGTTAATTACACTTGTAACCAGTCCAAAGGGAGAAATATTAATATTTTTCATTGCTCTACAATGTTTTTAATACTTTTACAGTCTCAACTTGTTGGAACATTGATGTGATAATAATACTAATATAGGACATTCACAGACAAGTTCTCCCCCAGACCCATAACTTGCCAGAGGAACCAAATATCCCATGTGGCCTGAGGGCATCTCTGGGTATGGAGGATTAATGGAAGGACATTTCACAAGTGCGACTTCTATTTAGCTGCTAAATCTTAAGGGCCCTGATATTGTGCATGGTTGCTCTCAATCACACTGTGATGTATTACTGAAACACAACACATCAATGATTCAAAGTCAAAACATGTGCATAAGTGGTTTGTTCAATCTAAAATCGAGGTTCACATTTTAATGTGTTATCATTTACCTTCCAAATGTCTTTGATGCATAGAAACAACTGTGTAACTCGCGTTAGTGAGTTGACTGACCACTGGAGGGCAGCATCCCAACATGAATAACATCCCATCAGACGTAATTTCACAGGGCATACAGGACAGAGAAAACTCAAACTCAGTCATAAAACAAACAAACAAAAAAAAAAAAAACAACAACTCTGAATCTCAAAATGTCAAACCTCTGCATCTCTGCAACATGAGCAACACACCAAGCAACAGGCCAAAGGTTTTACTCCATTTGTACAGGTCACAAAACACAATATGCTGCATGATCATAAAATGACTGACTGTGACATTAATGCTTACAAACAAACAAATGTGGACAACTTAAGGGCTTTGTGTTAACGCGTGTTAAACCTGGCATGAGACACATGCATGTCAGTTGCTGCTAACACACAAAGAGAAAGTGCTTGAAAGAGAAGTGACTGAAAGGTCATCAAATCTAAAGTTAGTCAAATAGACCTTCAGCAACAACTGAGATCCTCAGAGGTAAAAGAAAGTTGAAATCTTGAAAGATGTTAATTATTCATTTTAAAGGTGGGCTTTTGAATTTATATGACTAGAATCAATATTCAAGACTTACTATAAACTATAAAGTCACTAGTTATGTGGTCGTGAGTTTTGTACAATGAATTAAAGACCTGATTACATTAAATGAAAATGACGCAAGAAAATGACGTCCAGTGATCAGAGGCATTTCATCACAGCATGTGTTGAATAATGATCTCTGTCCTCATTGTTGTCTTTGTCCCCCAGGAGGACAAAATCTTTTCTGTCATCTGTTTGTAGGTCACAAGAATGTCTCCCATTGAGCCTTCCCACTCTCACATTCCTCCCTCATCGACTGCCCACGTCCACTGGGCCACACACACTGGGCCGGTCCAGGACTGGGCTCAGCTTCAGGGACCCATCTGTTGGTGTCACTGGGCCACAGACAGTCTGTTGGCTCGGCACAGGCTCGTACGAACGAGTGTATTACTGAGTTACACTTCATCACATAAGGGGGAAAAAAAGGTGGAAGCAGTATAGGAGTAAAAGAACGGTTCAACAGTTCATCAGCCGTAGTTTATCTTAGCTCATCTCAGCACAAAGACTGAAAACAAGGGGAACCCAGCTTGTGTGAGTTTATCCAGAGGCAGGAGAGTCTGACTGACCTGCACCTCTGAAGCTCTGGGATGAACTCTTTTTACTTGTTTATTTATTCTGTAGAAAAATTAAAGTGTCACTGTTTTTCTTGTGTGCTGGACTATTTCTTACTCTCTTATTTTGGGCCATGTAAAGACCCAAAAACTGCTCAAAGCCAAGAAATAATCTGCCACACCTCTAAAAACAACTGTTATTTTTACATGGTAAGAGGGTTTTGTCATGGCTGAACAGAGCCAGGTTCCAGTCTTTGGTGCTAAGATAAGCTAACTGGCTGTAGTGTCTATAGCATTATATTATTATATACATAGCTCCAGTTATATTACAAAGTAAAACCTTCCTCTATGACAGTGTAAAGATACTATAAAGTCATGGAACAGATACATTCACAGCAAAATGTGTTTCAAGTATCAAAAGTAAAATGATTCTGCAGTAAAATGGAGCCTGTGGCTGATCTGTTCTCCTATTAAATAGAGTCAGATTATCAGATAGTTACTGATCATCATTTGATAGGCAGCCTTTTCCTGTTGTAGCCGATCGTGATGTTGCTAGTTTTACCTACTTTGAAGCCAACAGTTCAATATTTTACTCCAGTGTTTCCCAACCTAGGGGTCGGGGCTCTTCCAAAGGGCCACAGCATAACTGCGAGGGCTGGTGGGCTGAGTCATGAAAGAGGAAAGTAGGGAAAACAAAGTACTGCTAAGTCATTTTTTTCTCTCTTTCTCTTGCTCATCTTTGTTATTTTAATGAAATATTGGATGGTTTCTACCACTTTGGGCTTCAAATCCTTGTTTAAATGAAACCATCAGAGGCGTTTGGAAGAGGAAGTGTTTCTCTGGCAGAACCATGAACAACTCATAGACATCTGAAATATGACGAGGCCCAAACTACACACGGAAATTCTTACTGGCTTATACTGTATTTCACTGGCTTTTATTATGTTTTCTATCTGAAATGAAAGGAGGAACTATGAAATATTTATGTACTGCACTTATTCTTTCCACCACCATAAGAAAACTATTTGAATACAACAAGGTCGCAGGAAGCGCCACTGTTTTTAATCTGTTTTTAATCTGACTCCTGGTTTTCAGAGGGTGTCACAGTTATGGGCCTTGCTGTTTTCTCCGAACTAAGGAGGGTGTGGATTGTTTTCCCGGCTCCAACAGGAAAACAATGAGGAAACATTACATGAGGTCCCAAACACTCTGTGGAGCCAGAAACCCAGGGGTTAGCGCTGAACACCTCCAGGAACTCCCTGTAACCAGCATCTCCTCGCAGGCCTGCACGTTGGACCGCTGGTGATTTTGTTTTGATTCCTCTCCAGGCCTGGGACAGTCGCCATCAGTGACTCACACATGTTGGCTCTTGGCTGACTTTGGCCCCTTTTCTTCTTTAACTTTTTCTCTCTCTCTCTCTCTCTCTCTCTCTCTCTCTCTCTCTCTCTCTCTCCCTCTTCAATGAATTTCCTCTTGTTTTTCCAGATACAGTACGTGGATGAAATGGCGGTGTTATTGTCTCAAAGTTTCCTGGACCTGTTCAAGGTCAGGAGCCAGTTGTTAAAGAGTAAGCAGAGGGACTTTTTAAAGAGTTTGTGTGTGCGCTGGGGTTGATTGCACTGATGCAAGTGAAATCCCCAAACAATACAAAGCCTTGGTTGTCAGTGTTAGACAGGGACTGAAGAAACTTGTAGTGGCTGGAAGAGAGACGTCAGTCATTACAACCACAGCTGCTATTCAGCTGGAAATGGATAATAGCTTTGCCACAATGTGCTTATTTTTGCTCTCTTTTCTAATCACAGTGAATTCCCCAGTTTCATCAACATTCAGACTCCAGGCACTGTCTGTTTTGGAGCTAGATTCAGTCCGAGAGGCTCCTCTCTTACTTAAAGTGAAGAGAGTGAAAGATGAAACAGTGAGTGATGAAAATTAGGCCTTTAAACTCAAAGTCTCTAACACTGGAATGACCTGAGCTCTAAAATGACTGGATCTACTTCGCTGAGAACAACAAAGAAACATGCTATCTAATCATGAGGTAAATGGAAAACAAAAAAAAGAAGAAGCAGGATCCAAGAAACCACAAAGTGACTAGACAGACCCAGACTTCCTCCTTTTAACCATCAAAAATACAAACAAAAACATTCGTATCCAGCAGCAAACCTAAAATAATTGTAAAAATGATCAGTATTAAGTGTGAGTGGGACTTTATCATAGCAGATGAGTCAGTTCTACCCTCTTTGATTAACACTGAAAGACTTTGAGGTGGAGAGTGTGTAGGCAAAAGTGAGAATATACTGAACAGCGTCAGATAAAAGCCCCTGTTATTGGGTTTTATGGACACTCAAGTGTGTATAAATTAATATTACGTATGTTCAGGAACCAGTGAATTTCTAACAGGCAATTGTTTTTCCAATTATTTTGCTGTCAGTCATCTAATCGATAAATCAGCTGATCATTTCACAGCTTGGCTACTGAGCATCAATAGGGACCCAACATTAAATTTTTCTCCCCGTGGCCTAGTGGGAGGTTAATAGGGCCATGCTCAAAGTCAAGTCAGACCAGACCCTGCATCAGTTTCAGGTCTGTTTAACATAGACATGGAACTTTTTGTGACTTTGTGTCATCATCAAACTAGAGCATGTATCATCTTTCTTAAAGCTTCAAGGGGATTTCAGATAATTACAATCATAATGTTTTCTGGGAACGCGGAACAGTATCTCTGGGCTCCATCCTCTCTGTTTTCCGGGAGTTGGCTCTTAAAAAAAAAACTTGGTGAATCAACATCCTCTCTCCTTTTGGACAAAAACTACAGCTAACAGCATTCCTGAAGCCCAGACGCCCTCTTATCCACAGCCGCCCTCGGCTTTTCAAGAGGCAAGCCTGATTTCATTTGCTCTGACATGGTGGGAGATGAGGCAACGTGCTGTGCTCTTGTCAGTCTGTACCGGTAGTTCAGTCGCTGTGGATGTGGTCGTTCTGGTTTGTTCTGCATCCCCCTGGAAAAAAAAAAAAAAAGACGTCCTGAACAGACTGATCCCCACCATTTCCTGTCTTTGGAGACAGGAAGAAGTTACTGTCGCCAGTCTCTTTCTTTCAACCCAAGAATGGTTGTTTACAGGCCTGCACGACCCGGACAACACAATTTTTAGTGGGAAACTCGATGCCATTGGCAAATAATCGAAGTGAAATATTTAGCACTTTCTTGGAAAGACTTTCAAAACTGGGGCCACATTGTGTTATGAAGATATTACCCCATGACACTTCCTGCTATTGTGTTTGAGGACTTTCTCTGTCTTTGTGTGCACACTAACAGCTGTCGCACAGAGGTTTTATATAACAGAGGTTCAGCCCTCAAACATTAGATGCATGACTGGATCAAAAACAATGTATTGTGAAAGGAATATTTCATATTCATAGACTCAATTTAAAAATGAACATTGACAATAATATTGTCCCACTTAAAGGAGAGTGGAACCTAAAAGGAGACTTTTGAACAGCGCTTGATTGGCAAATCCTAATATTGATGTATAACAGACAAAATAGTTCCACAAACATTTTCAGGCATGTCTTTTTATAATTTCTTCCATGCATGTGTGCATGTGTGTGCGTGTGTGTGGCGTCAGAGAGGGTGGAAGCGACAGAACAGCAGGTGGTTCCTTATCTGATGTTGTGTTCTCAAACATCATAAAACCATCCTGAAAAAGAGGAACCTGTTTAATAACTGAAAGTTCAACCTGAAGCACACAAGTTGTGTTTCACATCCTGAGGGAAACAATTGCACGTCGACCAAAGCCAGACAAAAACCTGCAGCCTGCATTAATTCAGATTTTACCCTCCAGGCATCCAGTCTTCAGTGATGCTTTAGTGAGCAGGGCAGGGAGAAACAGCGTGTTAGTAACACACAGTCGCATGTGTGTTGTATTAACACTCGGCCCACGATGCATCACTCCAGGATGTTTTTACTACCAACTAATATGCAGAAAAAAAAAATTTACTCAAAAAAACAAATGAATCATTCATTCCCCCCTAAATTTAGTCTGAGTTTAGTTACATGCAGCTGTTGTGTTTCCTGTCTTGGCATTAAAGCTAAATATCCGTGACTGTCTGACATATGAGCAGCAAAGGAAAATAAAAGCATATTCAGTAACAGAGACTTTTACACCTGTCATCCTCTCAAAGAGGAAATCAGTATGTAGTGTAGTGTAGTATGGGATGGGATGGGTTGTGGGGTGGGTGGGAGTTTGAGTAATTCGAGGACTCTGTAACTGGAGATTGCCATACGAGGAGATGATGATGAGGAAGTGTTGTTGCAGTGACTGAGCACTATTTAGTTTCCTCTGTGAACAGCCTGTTATCTTTGCAAACAGCTTCACCTTCGTTTACCTCCTCTGCTACAATAAAACACACACTGATCATCACCCAGCAAACACTCACAAAGCTGGGATGTGCATCAAGCAACAGCTCCGCTTTATAACGAAAGAACTATTCAATTAAAATTTAAATGTTTTTTCTCACTTATCCTTTAAATATATATAAATATTATATATAGTCAGATATCCTGACTTTGACTTACTCGTATGGGTCCATCTCCAAAAACAATGGATCCTAATATTCCCCTAATGCAGCTCATTATGCTCTATCTTTAACAGAGTGCCAGCATGAAACCAGACCTTCCAGCTTCTGTTCCAAAAGTCTGAAAAAACCTCATTCAAAATCCTATTGACATTTGCAAATACTAACTGAAATAAAACTGAAAATCCAGCCTTGGAGCTGAGAGAACATTATACCATGTTCCCTGTTTCATTCGACTACAAAGCAAATATATTTGCTTGTTAACTATTTAGGTTTTTAAGGTAACCTTAATAACCAATGTTTCTTATGAGCCCTAGATGTTTGCAAAATAAATGTTAAAGACGTGAGCCCATGAGCAAGTCGAGCGGTCGCACTTAGTTCAGAAAATCAGTTTGTAGAAAGTAGAGCAAATGGAAAAATGATTTGAGAGGGTTTATGAGTTTTAATGAATATGGATGTTGCAAGCCAAGTTGCATATGTTGTTTTTTTTAATGGCAGCTGTAT
This sequence comes from Rachycentron canadum, assembly GCA_038496675.1. Taxonomy (NCBI): domain Eukaryota; kingdom Metazoa; phylum Chordata; class Actinopteri; order Carangiformes; family Rachycentridae; genus Rachycentron; species Rachycentron canadum. The sequence continues at coordinate 3,855,745 of CM076651.1, forward strand.
TTTTTTTTCTCTACTTACAATGTAATTGTTGGTAAATTTTGTTAAAACCACAAAGGTTTAAATTTCTTATTCAAGTGTTGCCGTAGATGCCAAATCCAGAAAGTTAATCCAAAGAACATGCTTTTTTCACAAAGTCTGATTAAAGAAATGTTGAATGAGACATAAAAATCCAACTTTACGTAAATGAGAGTCTGCATTTCCGGCAAAGCCTCATGTCCACTTCTAAGATGAATGGAAATGGAGGTCAAACCTCCAGTGTCACTTAAATACACGTATAAAGAAGAACTTTGTTGTGCATTTCAGATTGTGGCCTTCATCAGAGTCATCATACCACACAATAACGTTGTTCTTTATAGTACGAGTCATTAGACTTGCAAATGTTTCCTGCAGAGCCACAGAAGAGATTGTGCATCTGTTTCCACCAGGCCTTCGCTTCATGACCAGTAAACTCATTTTCACGTGTAGGATTTCAAAAACAAAAAAATGAGTTCATCATTCACAGAACTAACATGAGTCCACCATAGAAATATAATTCATATTTAGGATCGTCCAGCATCTGTGGCTGTTATAATCTGTCAGAAAAGGTTTTTACCAAACGTCACGAGTCAGCCATGAAAACATCAAGGTTTACACTGATGATCCACTAACATACTGTAACTGCTTTTCTGCTGTATTGATGCACATTAAAGATGAATAAACTAAATATCAAAAAATAAATAAAAATAAAATCAAATACTCAGCTTATTGTCTCTCCATCAGGACTGTGTGGGTGGTGTTTGATCAGATTTTACTGGAAGTGGCTGCCAACAAACAATCCCCACAACTGTCATCAGATTTTATTCTCATGCTAAATTCTTGATTGGCAAAAGGAAAGATGTGATATCTCTTCTCTGCAACTGAGGCTTAAAACCAGTGACAAGCAATGGAAAAATCAGATAGCATCTCTGATGTAAAATAACCACAAAATAATTACACAGAAAATGTTGTTTTCACACAAGTCCCCATCGATCACGAGACATTTTTGGGGCCTTTAATTAATCTTTTCATATGTATGCTGCTTTTTTTTTTTTTTTTTTTGAAATATCTCAATGAATGTGTTATTAAACACCAGTTAATGTATGTGGAGATGTGTTCTTTGGATCTGTGCTGCTACTGGAAAACATTTTATGGACTTGGTGTTAATAAAATACACAGCTGTTCAGTTCCTAAATAAAAGACTCTGGTTGTATAACTGTGCTGTCCATTGAAAAGCTGTTTGGTGGAAATTATGAGCAGCAGCTCCAGGAGAGAGTGTTATTGCCACAAAAAGACATTATAACCTTTCAGGTGTCAGCTCCCTGCCGCTGCCGCTGGGAAACCAAACGTGTGTTTATCTCAGATGTAGACTATGAAGAGCAAACATCATTTTGCATTTATTTCAGACGCTGCAGTTGATGAGGGTGTGAAGATTTTCTGAATCATCCATGCCACCTTCCTCCAGTTGGTCACGTGTGCTGAACTTGTGGAGATCTCAGCAGATTTCACATGTCACGTCTGACCCTGAACTCCACTTAATGTCACACCTGTCACCTCAGGGGCAGGTGTCCAGACTGGCGTGGTGGTGTGCTTACTTCACTGCATATTAACCTCTTCTCTGTCTTAGTTAAACCCGCACACTGACAGGCAAACATGGGAGATAATCATATGTGTGTGACGTGACTGTTTTATAACCATGCAGTCAGTTGCACCCTGTTATCTTTTTGGTGGATTTCCGGTAGATTTGTAAGCCACATCCTGTGTCTTGACAGCCCATACCAGCTCTTATTCCTCTATCAGACACAACAGACAGACAACTTCAAAACCATCTAGCCACCCACACTTTATGACGTGAAATGTTCCCTTTTTGTTTCAAACTGTTTAATTTTAATTGTATGAGAATAAAATGTGTGGCTTTTTTCCCCTGTGCACATGAGTGTAAAAAAAAGCATTGGTTGAAAAAACTTCCCTTTTTTTCAACCAACATGAACATCTGCACTGATCCATTTGTCCAGAGGCACTAACAGCCAATCACAGCGATGCACGCGATGCTTGAGAAATCACATTCTGGTCTGAGCCGTTTCACCACAGAGGTTTGTGTCCTACAGGCCCCTCTGCTTCCCCTTTTCAAAGCTTGCATCTCATCACTGACAGGCGGGAATGGGACTCGACCAACGGGCAACGTCTTTGACACCAGCTTCGTCCTTACGCTGCAAATTCAATGATCAAAACTTCAAATCCATCCTTTCCATTATGCTTTAATTTGACCTTATACTCAGGATCTGGTCTCAAGAGGCACAACAAGTTGCTTGGATTTACATTTACTGATTTGGCAGCGACTTGAAGTGAGGGGCATCGGTACAGCTTCAGTGCAGTAGAAGGCCTCGGCGTAAGTGTTAAGTACATCTATTGAATAAGTGCAGGAGATCATATAAGAAAGTGCAACAAAAGTGCATAGTGAGTTCTAGTTGGACATATTAAGAGATGAGTTTTAATGAGATTCTTGAAGATAGAGAGCGATGCCCCTGCTCTGGTAGAAACTGGGAGCTTGTTCCACCATCTGGGAACCACAGATGAGAACAGCCTGGACCGTGATTGCTTGTTTGCAGAGATGGCCATGTCAGACATTCCTTGGAGGTAGGCAGTGGCCGAGAAGAAATATAGGACTGTAGGATCGAATTCATATAGATGGTGCAGACCCAGAAGTTCAGTGAATTAATAGATTTTATTTGGGCGGCCATGAGTAGCCAGCATAGGTCGATGAGTACGACGACGATTGAAGACCAGACGTCCTGCTGCAGTTTGGATCATCTGCAAGGGTTTCACTGCCTGCAGATCACCAAGGCCGGGTTAAATATGGTTTGTTGTGGATAAAATAAGAGGAGGAGCACTACATAATTACAGTTTTACTTTTCATTTAGTTGTCTTGGGTGAGGAGTTCATCATTATCTTCCAGTGCAGTATGCGATGTGGTTCGTTATGTCCTGTTGGAGCGAGCAAACTGCTTCAAACCTGCTGCTGCACAGACGAAACAAATTAACCACAGTCTTTAAAACAACAGTGGTGTTTTTAGCAGCAGGACGAGATCCAAACCTTTACAACAGCATTGTTGACTATAGCCAACGCCCCCCCCCCCCTTTTCCTAACCTCCCACTGGGCTAATTGCTGAGCAACCACCCGCCTTGTTTGGCCCGTCTGTGTCTGTTAAATGGCCCTTTCAAGCATTGTTTTTAGTGTAGCTTCATCTTGACTAATTATCCCCTCGTTATGTGTTCAGCCCATTCCATCTAAACCCATGTTTCAAGCATCAACAAGCTTGGATAACAAACCCTAATGTCAGTGTGACTTTCCAGTTCACCCCCCCCCCTCCCTTCCCCAGTCCTCCTCCTGCTTCTACTCCTCACAACAGTCAGATGAGGGCATGAAGAAGAGAGGACCCCGGCTCAAAACACATGGCCGCATACCATCGCTCACCATCATCAACACTCTTGACGCATCTGTGAATGAGCGGTGGAGGACAAAAGGGATCAGCGCCGCAGAGCCCACAGAGAGAGTGACCACCATGACCTCATGGGTCAGCTGGGAGCCAGGAATGAAAAGACTCCAAGCAACCCCCGCCCAACGCACGCACACACGCACGCACGCACACACACACACACACACACACACCCAGCAAACTCTTGGACAACTGAAGCCGCCATGGGAATATGGGAGCGTGGAAGAGGAGGAATCAGTGCTGGTGTGCAGGAGCTGAAAGAGAGCGGTTGTTTGGAATTTTGGGTCATGCCTTTCTCCGCACATTCCTCCCTATTCTCCCAACAATAAACTGTGTCAGGGCCGACACAACGGCCTCCATTTTGGATACTTGGCACTACGATAAGCCTCAAACCATCCGAAACCACACCGTAACCTCCAAAACTCGGGTGATAACATTCTTAAATAGGAGGAAAAGTTGAAGGCCTACTATATTTAACAGCACCTCGTGGAAAAGGTCACATCTCGACTGGAGGGAATTACAAACAGACTGTGTGTACACTCGAGGCCTGAGCGCTAATTTAAGTTTGGGAGCTACAATTCCCACAGACGGTTGTGGCTTGTGAAACAAAACAGCTTTTCTTGCAAGTTCTGCACGAAATAGTGTTCTGTGTTTTATTTTTAGAAAACCGTGACTTCGGCAGAAAATATAAAAACCGGATCAATCTGAATCTGAAGCAGATATCTATCTATCTAACTTAGAAAATGCTACGTTGCACAATGACATTCATGATGGGTCATTTATTCAGCTGTCAAAATAAAAGTCTTGCATGCAGTAAAAACTGAGAAATGCTTCATTCTGTACATGGACCAAACACGTTGAAATAAATAAATAACTTAAAGCAGAAAAAAATGAAAACAAAATTTATGTACAGCTGTTAAACACTGAAGGCTACTGAATTTAGCCAAATGTTCATTGGTCTAACTATTCAAACAAGGAGAGGTGCAACTGTCGAGCCTTTACACTTTGGTCTCAATTTCTTCACTCTTCAGGACTGCTTGCTCTGTTTTCTTTGGCAGTTTAGTTTGACAGTCACTGGTGCTTTAGGTCTTTGGGTCTGTTTAGGAGAACAGCTCTGTTTGCTGCTCACAGTTTGCTCTCCTCCTCCTCCAGCGGACGGTTCAGACCGGGGATGAATTTGAGGAGGCGCCTGCGGAAGCTTTTTGGTTTGGGCTTCCTCTGCAGTGAGTTGAATCCTCCCTGCTTCTCGCCAGAGGCAGACGACGATGATCCTCTCATGTAGCTGCGTGTGCTGGCGCTGCGGGTCAGCTGCGTTTTGGCCGTCGCGAAGAGCTCGCTGGTCGGTCGGAGACGTTGCTGCCGGTGAGACGGTGGCTGCTGCTCTTTTTTGTTTGCACTGCCGGAGTCTGAGTCCACGTTGCCGTCTGCTTGGTACAGGCAGGTCTGGTAGAGAGGGTCGTCCTCGGTGGCCGTGCTGAGGAAGCTGGCGCTGCTGCTGGTGCTGCTGGTGCCACAAAGGGCTCTCTGAGCGGCGGGGCTGGGGGCACCAAGGCTGCCGTACACACCTGCTGACTCCAGGGACTCGTACACTGCAGCATCACTCATTACGATGCCTGCAGGGACAAGGGAGAAGAGTCAGGACAATGGACCATCACAGACAAACTGGAACAAAACAAGACACTTCTGATTTCATATTTCTGATTTTATAATGTTTGTCTGCTGTGAATAAAAGTGCAAAGCAGATGACGGCATGTTTTAATCCTTTTATCATTTGTGTTTTATACATCTACAGACATGTTAAAGAAGTGTTGACATGGAGTGGAGTATCCTGTGAAGAGTGAATCGAACTGAACTGACACAACACACAATACACAAGATAACCCACCATGAACAAGCCTCTGTTCCTGCACCATCAAAGACCGATATTCGTCCCACTTCTCATGAAGAGTTTGCTAAAAAGGACAAAAAGACATAATTGTGAAAAGATTAGGACGAGAAAATCATAGCAAGTTATATTCATTAAAAGGTTACATCAGATATTCTCAAAAACCATTACAGTAAGAGTGAAACAGAAAAACTGAGTGAGAGTGAGAGGGTGTTCCCTGATACCACAAACTAACATGAGTGTTTGAGTGGTGAATGAGGCCCTTTATCAGTGTGTGCTCTTCTTCTGTGCCGATCCATTTAGTGAGAAATCAACATCTACCAACATTTTCATCCCACACTGGCTCCGATGCTGCAGCTGCAGCAGCAGCAGCAGGTTAATCTTTAAAATGTTGGATTAGTATCTTAGAGAGCGACTGTGTTGCAGTGGATTAGAGTGTGACAGCTGCTGTAATCTTGGGGGAAAAGCTCGCTCACTCGAGCCACTTCACTGGCAGCTTTTTTAACAGCCATGAGTGAAGAATGTGCGCGACGACCAGCCGGACAAACTGCTGGTGCAACAGGTGGTGGCTGCTGGGGAGGACAGGTGTAAAGGGAGGGGGAGGTGGTGTCTATGTCTAGCATGTTAACATAATGTGTGTGTGTGTGTGTGTGTGTGTGTGTGTGTGTGTGTGTGTGTGGCTGACTTGCTTGCTGACAAACAGTGAAAAACTGCTGCAGCAACAGTAAAGAGAAGAACCCACCTTCAGATACTGAAGCCGGGCCTCCAGCTCTGCTTTTCGAATCGAGTCACTGTAAACCGTCTCCAGCCTTTGAGTGAAAAAGCAGAAGGCAACAGAGCTGATAAGTGTAACAGGAAACACCCATAAAAACTACAAGGCTACAAGTCATGTAAATACTCCACTGTATAAAAGGCTTTTTTCATAAGACAGTAGTGGGAATTGGTGGGTTAGTGTGACAGAGTTTATAAAAAGGGGTAGGAGGGGGACATATACAATTTCCACCCAAGACACTTCACTGCTGCAAATCCTTTGAATCACATGAGTGGGTGGGAGGATGTTGGGTGGGGGGCTTGGAGAGCTCATTTTCGCTCTAACACTTTATACAGACTGGAGTTGTACGTATGATTTGATGATGTCAGTCTATAAAGTCTGAGCCGCTCTGATGCGGTTCACCTCACTTCTGTAGCAGCAGCTCTCAAAACTCACACATGGGGAACTAACGGTAACTAACTAACTAACGGCCCTTTTAATCTTCCACAAGCGGGGAAGGAGGGAGAGGAAGAGAGTGTGGTTCAAATTAAACATCCACTCACTGTACAATAAAAAGACTTCTTTCACCTTCAGTTCAAGAACTGTTACCAAAAAATAATGTGTCAATGTGCTTTATCCAACCAGGTACTGATTGTTTTCATTACTGATTCATCTGACAATTATTTTCTTGACTAAATACTTAAAAATTATAATTTTACATATTTCTAATTTCCTGAAACCTGAGGTGAAGTCTTCAAATTGATATTCACTTTAGTATGATACATCCAAAAACTGCAGATTCTCTCAGCTGGAGCCAAGAAAATGTTTGGATTATAAAAAAAAAAAAAAAAAAGAAAAGAAAGAACCAGTAAAAGTAAAACCAGTTTCAGTTAAACCAGTGACAGTCAAACTTTCTGTCATGTTTCCCTCTCCATGTATGCTAATTTAACTTTTATTGACTTTTAACAATATTGGGGAAACTTGTTAATTGTTATCTCATGTTACTCGGGACGTTTCCCAAACTTCCTCCCAAAGGGCATCACTTGTGAACACAGACAGTGAATTGAAAAAACTAAATAAGACTATATCTATCTATCTGTGTGTGTGTGTGTGTGTGTGTGTGTGTGTGTGTGTGTGTGTGTGTATATATATATATATATATATATATCACATGAACACTGAGAGCTTTGTCAGCACCAGATCAATCTGCCTTGCTCTTTTTCCCCCACATGAATCAATCCTCTATCATATCAACTAATCGTGTCTAGAACAAATTAAACGTGTATTAATATATTTAACTTATTAAAACATCTGCTGCTGTTGTTTTCTGGGAGTCTGTGTACCTGAGTGTGTTGCCACAGGCTCTGATGAGCTGAACGATCTCTTTATGCCGAAATCCCTCCACTGAGGCCTCGTTCACACTTGCGATGGTGTCCCCTACACACACACACACACACACACACACACACACACACACACACACACACACACACACAGAAACACAATACGCGTGTTAACCAGCAGCCGCCTGTTGAGGATGCACGTTAATCCTCTGTGGCTTCAATTGCTCAAAGCTGCAGCCAACTGAGGCTTGTTTGATGCTAAATGAAACCTTGACACATGTGCAACACAAATGTGGAAAACCATGCATGTGCAGTCGTGGCATCATCATCATCATCGTCGTCGTCGTCAATGAACTGCACTGACCTCATGTGAACACTTTATTTTAGCCTGTTAAAGCCATAAACCAGTGATATGACTAACAATTATCTTTTATTGCCAATTAACTTCCAAATTAACTGCTCGTAAAACATCTGAAAGCAGTGAAAATAACCCTCGGACCATCTTCTTCTGTCTGACTAACAGTACATACCCAACAATGAACAGCAGCAAGTTGCCAACATGGAACAGATTTGTTAATGAATAGACTGTAAGATTATTTGAAGACAGGTTTTCTTTTGATGGACTAATAGTTGCAGCTCTATTGTGCAGTGTTTGTTTAGTTTATCTCTGAGAGTCATAAAGCTTCACTTCCACAGATGCAGAACGGTGTGAAGTGTTAGTTATTAGCTGCGGCGAGGGCGCTCATGCCTGTGACAGTGGCCTTTGTTAGGTTTCAGCAGAGTCTTTTTTCCTGGCCTGCCTGATGCCATGAGGTCATTGTGTTTACAACAAGCCACAAGGAACAATAGAGAGAGAGAGAGGGAGAGAGAGAGAGAGAGAGCATGTGAGGAATGTAGGAAGTGAAACCAACGTGACATATTGCAAAGCCGGACGAAGGAAGGAGATGGCAACATCTTCTCTGACACACTGAAACGTCAGGCTGAGAACAGGCAGCTTGTGACTGAATGGTCACGAGTTTGAAAACCAGAGACAGTTTATGGAGTTGAAAGAGACTGCAGTGCTGAGAGCTGCTTCTCCTCATCCTCTCTCCTCTGATGAAGACAGAACAGTACCACTTTACAAGTAGACTATAAGGTTTATAACTCGTCTATTAATTAGCTTGTTAATAATTAATAAACCATTTCTAAGATGTTGTAACACTCTGGATAAAAAGGGACAACATTGACCCATTGCTTGCCAAATAGTGAGCCCACATTTATATCTCATGTTTACAACCATTTATTTATCATTATCATTATTTATGAGTGATTTACAATAGGGATCCTCTAAATGCTAGTGACTCAAAGTAATCCTGCAAAATAGTGAGCCTGCATCAATGTCTGAAAACTGTTATAGCTTGTTTTTAATGGTTCACTTTTTATTTATATTTATTAGTGTTAACAGTGTGTTAACAACCAAATGAAAAGAGAATCATAAAAGAGCAGCCAGTTGCACTGACATGACTATACGTGCTGCTTCTATATCTCTCAGGACATTTTAAAAATAGAAACCAAAAAGGAAGCGAGACATGTTCGACAAATAAAACTCACACTTCCTTTCAAACGATGAAGAGATTGTCTTTGCTTTACTCTGTATGGTAAGTATGTGTTGGCTCAAATAACCACTCACATCGTTTGTTGACTGGGAAATGAGTAGGCACACACTCTTGTTTGTACTTCTCTAAACAGGCAGCTGAAACTCAGAGGTGATTTTTGCTGACGTACGGTATAAGAGTGTCAGCTGGGAAACACAAATTAGGACAAAAGCTCCTGTCACGCTCACTTCTCCTCAGGTCTCCTTCAAGTATTTTCCAGGTTATTTCAGGCTTAGATACAAATAATAAAAAAAAAAAAAAATAATACAAACAGAAACTCACCAACTTTAAGTCCAGCCTCCTGGGCTGGGCTGTCTCCATGCACCTTGCACACAAACGTACACATCTCCACCGAGTTTTGGTCCTGATGGTGGAGGCCGTAGGTCTGAAAGAGACACAACACGAAACAATGAGCAGAACAAAAAAAGGTTCAGTCACTTTACTTTCTCACCCTTTATGTGTAGGAGGTGCCTTACAAATTACCACCGATATCAGCAGTTGTGAAATCATGTGGCGCTGCAACGCAACACTGATAAACTACTGAACGTCAGTGCTGAGGAAGCCACCATGGACGGTGTAGAAAATCAGATCATATAAAGCAAGATGATTGTTTCTCTGGTCTGATAAAATACTGAAATGCTGACAGACACACAAAAAGGGCACTGAAATCAGCTGCTGATCTCACACAGCTCATGAAGACCCAGCAGTTCATCTTCATAAACCCCAAAAACTGGCGCTCATCTGTACCTCTGAAGACTTCAGGACCGTATATTCACTCAAGCGTGGTACTTAAGCACAATTTTCAATTTAACTATTATACTTCTGCTGCTCCCAACTACATCTCTTTGATCAGTTTCTAAATCTAAATCAATTGATGAATAATTTGGTCGATTTAATGTATTGATCACTACTTAATAAATAGGGAACAGCTTTAAATTGTGTTGTTTTGTACAACTGACTCTCTACAAAACAAAGAAATTCTGTTTATAATGTTAAAAGAGAGAAACACAGTGAAAAAATGACTAATTTGTTATTAAAGCGGTTCATTTTTAATACAGCAGCCAGTCATTTCAGCTCTATCATGAGGGACATTTAGGTGCTTCAGCACTAACTAACCCTTTTGATGGTGTAATATTTCCCACTTTTTACTGAAGTAAATGATCAAAGTGCTGCTTTCACCACTGAAAGACGTCAATATTTTGTTGTCTTAGAAACAGTGTTTGTTACTTCCACATATATTTGCATTATCTTCCCTGTTTCAGTCACCAAAGTTTACAGACAGACTTCCCCTTGTCACACGACTAGTCTCACACTCTGCAAACAAGTCAAAAGACAGACAGAACCATCTCGTAAAATAACACACAAGTTATCAAGATTTCCATCTGTAACAGTCAAGCGTTCCTATTAAAACACAAATCCAACTTGGATGAATTGGTCTTGTGGAAATTTGCAATGATTCAGATCTGCCTGTGTCTGAGCCTGCTGCTGGTTTAATGTGAGCTTCCTACTCAGCAGCTTTAAAGATAAACATAAAAACCATGCAAATATCATTGAAAGGCAAATATCACATTTGCATGCTGGCTCCCCAGGCCTGACATTAGTTTTAACGTAACAGACAAGGAAGGAGGAAAACCACCACGAAGACAAGACTCCAAAGTCATCTCAGCCTTTTTCTGTCGCTCATCAAACTGGCCCTCATGATCTCACTTCCTTCTGGCCACAGGCAGGCAGGAAGGGCGGAAACCTCCAACGAACCCATAAATAGAACAATATATCTTCTCCAGTGCTTCACTTCTTCTGACAACCAAACCATTACAATATCCTTATTATTGCAATAATTTAATGATTGCCGTGAAAACTATTTCAAGAATGGCGCCTGTTTGACAGAGCCGACTTTGTGAGGCGACGCTTCAGGGGGACATGAGCGTTGTGATGGAGATCAGAGAGATACTGGGGTCAAATGTGCGAAGCTTCTGCCTGCTGAGCGGGTTGTGTGTGTGTGTGTGTGTGTGTAAAGCAGGTATTACATGGGAAGCGTGTGAGTAAACCACACAGCTTAAAATAAAAACGCTGGGAGAGAGACAGAAAAAAAACGATCTCTCGAGTCATGAGACTAACATCAACAAGTTATTTGACTGATGCTTGACCTTTCAGGTTGGCAAATGCTCAGATTAAGAGATTCACAGTCCTTCAGTTAGTCAAGTTTCATCTGTTGACAGAGATGCGGCCGATCAGGGAAATCCTGCTAAATGGCACTCAGAATTTCCCCCCAAGCCCATATCTGTTAAGCATCTTACCTGGATCTCGAAACCAAACGCCTCCTCTTCTTTTTTCTCCAGAACAACCACTTTCCTGGAAAGAAGAGAGAGATTTTTTGTTTGTTTTTACTGGAACTCCCTCTTTTGTGTAAATCCTGTTGGTTTTACAACTTGTTTCATATCCACAGTCTGTGCACCGTGTGATAAGAGAAACTATTAGATTGTGCTACAAAAATTAGATGATTCCTCAAAGGGTGACTCAACAGAGAAGTATTTTCCTATCGATTTATCTGGAGATTACTTATCCTGTCAATTCATTTAGTCGATAAAATGTCAGCAAATAGCTGCAATCACAATCAGATGTCAATCAAAAGGTCCAAAGTGTCTTCAAATGTTTTGTTTTGTCCAACCAACGGACGAAAACCCCCAAATATCCAGTTTAATGACATAGAGGAAAAGCATCTGAGAAACTGGAACCAGTGAATTTTTACCATTTTTGCTTAAAAAACAATCAAACACATGGCAAAGTAATTTTCAAACTAATTGTTACAGGTCTGAATTAATGATTTAATTACTGTTTCAAGCAAAAATGGTAAAAATTTGATGGTTGAAGCTTCTCAAATGTTTTCTCTGTCTCCCTTCATAATTAATTGAATTTTGAAGGAGCTGTTTGGACACAAGACATCTGAAGAGCTCTAGGACATTGTGATGAGAATTTTTCACAGTTTCCTTATGTTTTCATTCATAACTGAATTAAAGCTTAAAATATAATGGAATTTACATCAGAATCTTTGTCAGCTGGAATTATGACATTTAAGGAATCAATTATAAAGGAAGTATTGTGCAAAAAATCCAAAATTCAGGACCAATATTAGAGAAAGTAAACAAGATGTTTATATCTGCATTCCTCTCTTCCATGTGGGTCCTTATCTAAATTGCATAACAAGAAATCTCTTGCTTGCTGCACAGGACGACTTCTGTGTCCAGCAGCATCTGTGTCGTCACAGACATTGTACAGTACAAGGGTCTGTCTGCACAAGATCTCAGGCAGAGGCAGCGACGTACATGAATAATCAAGAATATCATACATAACAATGTCTGCATCATCAAAGATCACTTTTTGACTGAGGGCCTTTCACTCTGAGATGAAGCTGTAATGGTGGAGGAAGAACTTCAAGGATAAATGTCAGTGACTGACGAGGGGGATTGTACCTTTGTGGTTCTGGTGACTGTGTTAGGGGTTTCCACTTCTGCAGCCCGCCACCCTGCATGGAGAAAACGAAACGAGACAGACAGCATGTCAGACACCTGCGTGAAGTCAACGCATCATTACTCATGAGGGTAAACCCCAATATTTCCTGGTCACACCCACTGTACACATCAGTGCATCCACCGGTCCATCGAGTTTTGAAGCTGCACACGTGTGCCATGCAATGTGTTTGTATTTTTAAGCTACTGGGTCATTATGCTGGTGTAGAAACATTGGCACCAAAAGCAAAAATACACGTCTGGCTGCTCTTTGTTTACATCTATAAGTGGCAACATCAGAGCACATAATTTAACATCAATTGCTAACCAAATCAACTCCCTTCAGGTTGACCTATTTCACATGTAAGATCATTTAGGACAGTCCGTACTATCCCCGGTCTATCAAAGAAACAAACAACAACATTTATATTCATTTATATTGTCTTCTAATTTATAATGATTTTTCTTTTTTCCCGCCTCAAGGTCCCAATATTTTCAAGAGCTGTGGTTTGACTTTACAGTGGTGAGGACCTGAGTCACAATAAGTGCATTGAGTGAAAGCCCAAGTCAACAGCAGGTCAGGACCCTGCCCTACCTAACTGTATAAATAGGGAAGGTATCTGTCCAGCAGGCTCCACTAAATCACTTACAATCAATCCACCTCTGTTCTAACTCAATCATTTTCAAATGCTGCCTCTATGAAAGGCTGCTTTGTGCTGGAGCCTCTCTGGGTAGTAAAATGTTGCTTTCTTTATGTCCCAACACTTACAGAATTGTCCCGTGCCCGTCTCAATGAGTGCATTTATTCCCAAATAACCACAGAGACCAACGGGGGTGGCTCGAGCAGGATCTCCACAATGCACTGTTGTAGCCCCTCAGCGACTGAACACTTGTAGTACGTGAGGGTTTGTGGATGACTGTGCCTGCCTCTCTTTACAGTACTACACACGTCTGTTTTAAACTAGTTCCCCACTTTTTCCAGAGACTCCAAAAGGAAATATATTTCACAATAAGACAGAATAACAAGTTACCTACCACTAGTCATGCATGCGTTTAGCGAGTATTATGCAACATGGGCTGGTGTCCAGAGCCATTCTTGACCATAAGAGAGGGAAGCTGTCAGACCCGGAAACTGGTCCTCAGCTATGGCTGATTGATTTGATTGTCTTTAGTGTGCTCTTATTTTGAGATAAACACAACATATGTACAGAGTCAAACTATTTCAAACAAAAAGCTGATTTAATTGTACTATTTATTAATCAGTTGATTTAAATAATTTGCCTATGATTCATTGACAAACTCAGCACCTATTGGCACATTTTATAAATTCTAGCACTAAAAATGACAAATTTCACATCGTAAGGTTTAAGTAACCTAATGATGACCATAAGAAGAAGGGATTAGATCATTTGAACTCACTGACATTTGATTGACCCCTTCTCTTGTTGCTAATACCTTGAATATTTAATTTCACAACAAACTGTGACACAACACCATCTATTATCTTCATCATCCTGAGGAGAAGAGTCATTTGTGTCTTAAAATAGGTTCAGGTGTGGACACTGGTGTACCTGACACAGCATGTATCAGTTTCAGTGTCTGGGTGGTCCACACTTGCCCCCTGGTTGGGCTCTCAGTGAGATGCCCCCTTTAGATAAACAGCTTCCTAAACATTTTCAGGTCAAGTCAAGTCTGAGTGGACTACACCCCAAAAAGAGACCACAAGCAAGCCCTTTATCTTTATCAGTTCATGACCAACATTACAAACTCCTCTCCTCCTCCTAACATATGTCCAGAAATAACCAGAGGTGCTTGAAAAGGGACTGGGCAGGAATTGATGCCAAACAAGTAAAGAAAATAAATCTGCCTGCTTCAGCTGATGAAGGTAACATTTAACAAGGTCTAAGTGTCTTGAATAAACCCTTAAAAACTAAAAAGTGACACAGGCAGAACATGACAGTGAAAGAAAACATGGATAGCTTCAGTCCACAGGAGCCAATGAATGAGGACACATGAAAACTGAAGCAAACAGTTGCTCCTTGCAGTGAAATTCAATTCAATCCATAAAGTGATGTGTTAAAAAGTGTCCTCGTGGACTTTTTTCCTGTCTCTTTTACCTTTTTGAAGTTCCTGGGCAGCGTCCCACCAGAATAAGCCAGAGTCTTGTAGTTGTAAACCTCGGAGGAGTTGGTGGGTAAATCCATGGTCCTGCAGCTGTCGGACTTTGACGAAGGGAAATAAACGTCGGTGTCTTGGGACGCGGGTCCAGTCTCCGGCCCGCTGGAGTTCACTTTTTTGAGCCTCCTGAAAGTCATGCTGACTTCAAGAGTTGTTGAGAGTCAAATTAAAATAAGGAGAAAAGACAAAACAAAACAAAACAAAAAAAAAACAATAACAAACTGTCTGGTTGTCCTCCGGCAGAGAGTGAAACCCGCGGGGCAGGATGCTGACGAGCTGTGAGACTCAACGTGGAGCCACCTCCAACTTCACGTCTCCGCTTCTTGTGAATAAACCGGAGGCGGGGACTGGATCGTGAAGGACACAGATGAGTGCCAATCCTCCCTGCTGCCTTCAAGTGCACCTCGGACATATTAGGTGTCCTACAAGCAGCATGAACTAGTGGTGTAATTTTTAAGAGCTTAGCAGTTGAACCGAAGCGGAGCCAATCGCGTATCGATAAAACACATCCACACCTGTTGTCTAACTAATTGTTGCAGGTCTAAATTAATGATCACATGTGAAATTGTGCCCTTTATAATGAATTGAATTTTACAACCAGACATCTGAAGAGCTCAAGAGCTTTGTGATGGGGATTTTTCACAGTTTTCTGGTGTTTTCATTCTGTCATAACAGAATGAAAACAAAAAAAAAAAATCAGGAATTTACCACCAAGTCTTTGTTAATGGGGATTATTATATTCAAGGAATCAGGTATAAAGGAAGTATTGTTTTAAAAAACAAAACAAACAAACAACAACAAAAAACAAAATGTAAGACCAATATATATTGGTGCTGATGCTCCTGCTGCCTTCATGTACACCTCGGAAATTTTAGTTGTCCTACAAGCAGCATAAACTAGTGGTTTATTTTTAAGAGTTTAGCAGTTCACACACACATTCACATCTGAGCAGCTGGAGCCAGTGAATCTTTTACCAATTTTGCTGACAATTAGTTTACTAACTAACTAACAACAATTACTTTTCTAATTGTTACAGGTCTAAATTGATGATAATGATAATTAATGATAATGTATCAATAGAGAATATGGCTGCAAGGCAAGAATGAAACTTAATTTTTAGGTAATAATTCCTCTTATAGCTCCATGTATTCAGCACACTATTCTACCTGATTTAAAATTTTAGTTTACGTCATAATGATTCAAATAGTGAATGTTTTAGCTTTTGCATCTGTTTCACTTTCACTGAGGTATGATGCATGAGCAGAGTTTTACACCAGACTAGTTCAGCTCATATGAATTGTGGAAATCACATTATTATTACTATTATTATTATTATTGTAAAAAGCAGAGTATTTTTTAATGTCTTATCATGTCCTCGTGTAACTTCACTGAATCTGAGCTGTGGCACATGTGACATAGCACTTCATATGCAAACAGTTGTGTAGATAACTCTGAGCAGCAGCTGTTGGCAAAGTTTCCAAACATATGTGATCAAATCAGTTGTTGTGATTCATCCAACAGTATTTGATTGCAGTATTTGGTGCTATCAGGCCAACCATTTACTTAAAGTTGTAAGTATTATTATTACTCACAAATACTCAGCACAAGAAGATCTGAAATGTGTCTCAGAAGAAACAGATATAGATCTACTCTCTGGCAACAGAGTTGTAAAGTGATAAATCTAGTGTAAGAGAAAGGCGTTGAAGACAATTATTTTGAGTCAGTGAACCTGATCATGTTGCAGCCATCTGAGGCCACAGACTAAAAAGAGGATGATGCCACCTTGTGGTATAACAAAAACACACAATGAATGAAGTATTAATTGTGTAGGCAAAAAGTGTATATCTAAGTGTTTTTAAAAAAGTATAACAACTTCTGAAGCCCATACAATTTATTAAAATCTTTAGACAATGTGTTATTTCAGGCATATGACATTAACATTCTCCAGATATATTGAAATGATATGACTGATATAGCATTTAAATAAGGACTATATATGTTAAAACTGGCTTGAACCAGTAATTTCAAATCCAAGTCATCACAATTTATAAGTTAGCTTTCTGCACTAAACAAGTACAGTGAAGAGGCTTTCTGCCCTCACACACACACACATACACACACACACACACAGAGACACACACACACACACACATACACACACACACCTCCCAGCGGATCAACATGCAGCCCTTTTGGCAATGATTGTCCTGTTACTGTTCCCCAAAACACTTTCAAGTATCTTCTGTAATATGTGAAAAAAGTAAAATGTATTCTCATCTATCTATCGATCTATCTATCTATCTATCTATCTATCTATCTATCTATCTATCTATCTATCTATCTATCTACCATCTGTGCCAAATTGATAAGAAAACATTTATCAGCCACAACAAAACAGCAATACAACATGGTCTATGTCCAAAGTGCACGTCTACACAGTGGTCTGCACATCCTCTATCTAGGCCATAATCATAAAGAACAGATTGTAAAAGGCACATAAAGCTGGATATTCTTTTTTAGCATGATATTCACTTTATCTTATTCTAAGTTCCTACAGAGTAGCAATTCCACTGACTGTGAAGCATTGAGACAGCAGCAACTACACTGTCGAGTATTGATAAAAACACTGAGTAAATTTGGTTAGAGTCATTTTGCCACGATGCAAACATCTTCCCATATAGTTTGTATTCATACAGTGCCATGCTCTGATTATATGTTACACAGATGCAGAACCTTTGAAGCAGTTACTCTTACTGTTACAATGTGATTTTTCTACAACATTCAAACTAATTTTATGTATAAAAAAAAAATGTCAGCCATCTATTTACAATGAACAAGTGAATGTAGTCGTCGGTTTTATTTGTAGTTGAAAAAACCAGTTGATTTGGCCTGAGGAGCCATCAACATACTGGCTTGATTCTTGTGTGTGATGTGAATCTGTGAAGAAAATATAAAATGTGCAGTAAATTACATTAGAATCAAATCAAAACATTGACACTGCCTGTACTGCTAATAGTAAAATTTGCTTTAATATTTAATGTCTGCTTTGCAGTAAAGCAGCCACAGAGTTTGTTGTTGTTGTGTGTGTACTTACCGTGCAGGGAGGCTGCATCCACGGCTCTCCATCTATCTGCATCGGTAATGCTTTCTTTGTCCTGAGGGTAAAGTAGAAAGGGGTCAAAAAAATGCATCAGGTAACAAAGTTAATGACTGAGGTGGGTAATTAAAATACCAAACGGAAACCCAGCACACATTATCATTGTTATGTAAAGATCCAGCTAAGGACCCAAAGAGGTGAGAACCCAAAGAACTTGACAAGTCTGAGCATGTCCACGTGACTGTTTCTCACCTGATAGTGATTTGTGATGTCTTGGCAAGCCTCACGGCGCTCTTCAGGCCCGTGTATATCTGTCCCATCTCCATGGCTCCTTCAAGGCCAACAACCTCTAACCGACGGTCACTGAGATCTGACGACAACACATGGACACGCTGAACATCCAGTGCACAGAGTGAGATCGTCGTTCAGTCAGAGACAGAACCACGTCTCAGTCAACATATTTATTCTGCATCAGAGTGGGACTCAAACAAAGAGCAAATAAGTGTAAATCAAAACATTTTTATAATAACAGTGATTCACGTGACAACACTTGCATTGATCACTTGTATGTGAATGTTGTTTCCACTTACACTGTATAGTAACATGCTTAGCACCAAACACCAGGCTGGTGAACATAGTGGAGCATTTAGCAGCTAAAGAACCAGACATTTCTCTGACCAAACTCAGACCTAAGAGGAGGGTGAATATTGGACTTACATTCATTAAATGGAAACATAACTCCAAGTAAATGATAATGTTGCTTTGTGTCTGCCACTTGTGTAAATAGGCAACTGTTTGCTAATAAATTTCCATGTAAACTTTAAAGATCAGTGTTTTGCTGCCCTCAAGTGTCCAGAAAAATCTGTGACTGCAGCTATAAATACTGCAACGGTGTAAAAACACATACTAAACTCAGAGCAATGGAAGCCAGTTTCATTTAATGCCTTGCATGAATTGATTTTGGCCACTGATCTATTTCATTTGATATATTATCGCCCTATAAAGCTGTCTAGGCAATCAGTTGCCTCTGTACACATCCAGAAGACACAGAACAACAGTTTTTTTGTGGTCCTGCTTGACTAATGTTACTACAGTGTTAACTTCCTTTTGGCATACAGACAGGTAGCAAACAGCAGGCTTATCAGGGCTTCTACGCTAAAAATACTCGCTGGTGAGAGTGGAGTCTGCAGGCTGAAAAACTAAAACAATGAGCTGAAGATGAGGTGAAAAGGCAGATGTGTGGGTTCATTAGTTCGTGAAGCCTCTTGAATGTGTCAAACAGCTGCTTGATTCACTGTTAACATAAAAACTTGAATTACTGCCTCTTGGCTGTTTTAAACCAGTCAAGTTTAAAACGGCAGCTTAGATCCATGTCAGTCCAGGCTCATAGAACATATGTAGTGACAACTGTAGTGAAGCAATTTAATAACATGTTTTAAGTGTATTTTCAGGGCAGTAAAGTTGACCATTGACATTTTGGATATAAAATGTCATCAATTGATTATTTGATCCAATTTGTTTGAAGTTTTTTGTCATGTTGTGACAAAGTTGTGCGTTATAGCTATAAACATGTTTTGTGAGGTCAGTGACCTTGACCTTGGACTCTTGTAATTTCAGTGTTTCTGAGATATTGCATTCACAATATCTGAAAAAAAAAAAAACAACCTGAAAAAAATAATGTCTCTGCAATTGAGGCAGAAAAACACTGATTGCTGCCATTTAAAACCAAACCTTCTCATAATCTCCAACATTCCCTGGTTAAGATCACTACTATCTGTGGAGTGGACATTAAAGACAAAAATACCTTGGGAGGTAACTTTCAAGATTTCTGGGTCGACAATGACTTCGGGCTCTTCCTGACTCGTCAGTCCCTTTGAGTCCCCTTTTTTGGTCTCACCCCAAAGGTTGGAGCCACCGTGCATGCTGGGAATGTTAAGTACAGCAACCCCCTCTAGAGAGAGGCTGCTGAGATCCAGGGGAGTACCACAGCACTGAAGAAGGTGCAACAAAGTGGAGCATCAGTGCACAGTCTGTCTGTGAGAACAGTTCTTTCAATGCACACTTGCAATGAATCTAACGCTGATGCTGTGCTCTCACCTCGATTGTTAGGCTCTCGTTCAGTTTCTTGCAGGAAGCAGAGATGGTTTCTGAAGTGGCAAATTCAAAATACCACAGCTTGTTCTTCATTCTGCAAGCATCAAGAAGTGTGCCTTTCGGGTTTAAGTGAAATTTTACTTTCACACTATATTCTCTTCTTTCAGCACAAAACACAGGAGGGGGAGGTGTCAAGTCATGCCACCACAGACACCTGCAGTCGCCACCTGCATTCAGTTTTTCTTTATAGCTTTAAAAAAAAAACAGTATTTGTTTTTTTCCCTAAAATTGAAAACTAGATGAAACGGTATCCCCCAGCTGTGCATCTGTGGTGGTTGATGATGATTTTTAAACTGTGTTGTGTATTAATACTATGTTCAGGATATATTTAGCTGTTTATTTGCCGTTTGTGCCCTAGAAACCAAACATATTCCACCAAGAGTTAATTGCATACCTGCTGTTGAATTTCTGGGGATGTTTCTCCCTCATTGTGTGAAACCGGTGTGCAATGGATGCATCCTGTCAATAAAGCAATTATCCAACAACAAAACAATAAAGCAATTACAACAGAATAAAGCAATCACCCAACAATAAAACAGAAAAATAGACAATTCCTCTTGCGTGATATATTTCTGAGAAACTCACAACTCCAATAGAGAAGTAGTTGTTGATGATTTCATATGGCACTGGGTCACCCTTCTCCTGATTCTCATCTGTGATGACCTGCACACTCCAGCGGTCCATCAGGACCTGAGAGCTCCCCTCAATGTCTTTAAGAATACGGCTCAAATCCTCGCCGTCATAGCCTGTGAAGTGGAAACAAACAAGAAGTGCAACTGGGCTGAGCAACTTTGTGTGCACAGATATTCAAAAGAGCAGGTGGAGAGCTTCTATTTTGTTGACATTGAGTCAAACAACAACAGTTTTCATAATAAAAAAAAATAATTCACCTCCTCCCCATCGCAGACATCGCGCTAGATCATTTCCTGTACCCAGAGGAAGCACAGCAACAGGTGGTCGTTCCAACAGATTGGCCTTGTCTAATTGCAAAAAAGGAAAAAGGGAAGGAGAAGAGCATCACAATGATTTATATCAGAAGATCAAAGTGTAGAGACTCACACGTCTTTCATGGGGTTTGACTCAACAATCTCACCTATTGCGTCCAGAATCCAGCCAACTGTGCCGTCTCCACCGCAGACCAAGATCCTGTAATCCAGCAGATTCCTGAAGAAACTCAGTCTGAAAGAAAGGTGGTGATAAATACAGCAGAGCATGAAGCAGAGCTGAAATAAATATTTAGGACATCTGAAATGATCTTATCTAATATTTAGGTCTGTGTATATTCAAATAAATTTCTATTTCACATCGACCACAATCTGTTGCGCTGATTACTCACCCTGGTGCAGGTCCACCGTTTGATAGGTTGTACACCTGCCGTGGATTCAGTAAATACTGAAATTTACGCAGGACTCTGAAATACATAAAACGAGGCTTAATATTGTGTATGTATCAGACATGTATTTCTCCATGAATGTATTTTTTGGACTCACCTCTCTCCCTGCTTGCCCCCACTTTTAGGGTTTACAAACACAAGCAGAGGATGGGTGTGTGGCACAGGACTGATCTGTTGAATGATTTATTAAAAATTATGTAATAGTTATATAACAGATAAATTATCAGAGATAAGTTTATATACTGAGTTTATAGTACATTTTTCTTAACCAAGGAATTTCTCCATATTTAGCCCACTAAGATGTCAGTTTGTAAATATTCAGTATTGATAAAAACATTCACATGGTAAAATAATACCTGAAGCACTTGTCCATCAGGAGTAGTATTGAGCTCGCTGTCATCGGTTGAACCCAAGCAGCCATTCTTTACATTGTTTGGTCTCTCCTTTGGGGAAGAAAACAACAGCAAACAGTGAATAAACAATAGCGAAATGTAATCACCTTTTCTTGCCTTTTGAAAACAAAGAAAAATCTCTTCACACTGCACCTGTCAAAATGCCACACAGGTATGAAGGGTCTACCAACAAGAAATAGCCCTGAGCTGATGTTATGTCCTGCGTAGGCATGACAGGCAGTGTTTGTACTGTACATGTGCTTGAGAAGTGCCCTGGGATGATTCTGTACCTTTATAACAGGATATATTGCCCATGGAGGCAAGATATGGTCTCGGAGCGGCCCACAGGTACACTCTGTTGGCTCTTGGTCTGCACATTCATCGTGACGCTGAGAAACACGAACAGTCACATATTACATAAACTCCCAGCACAACAACGATGATGGACAGAATCTAAATTTATCTTTTACACGATTCTTGCATTTCTGTTGTATTGGATGCTCACAGTGGAAAGAGACAACAAAGACAGGAGCAAGAAGAGGAGGAATTAAATCTCATAGACTGAATTTGATCCCAAAGCATCATGGGTGTGTGGCCTACAATTAGACCATTCAAACCAGATTGACTCATGACTAAAATGCACAGTCACATATTAAGATGCTCCCTCACCATTGTGTGGCACCACACACAGTGTTTGCCCGTTAAGCCTTGGTAGCTTTTGATCTTCTTCTGGCATTTATCACATTTCCTCGAGTCACAGTTCCCACTCACCCAGTCGTGTGCTGGGACCTGAATGTTTTAACATCCACAGAACAGCACATACACACAGGATAAAGTCCAATGTTGTCTGTGTCACTGTAAATCTAGCAATTATTACTGTAAATGTTGTCATGGAGACTGGCATACCCCTGTTTCCTTCTTTGACTTCACATACGTTCTGGTGCAGGGGGCTGGGTTCTTGTTGGCACAGCGCCCGTGGACTGTGTATTTACAGCCTGCAAAAGAAGATGTATAACTCAGCTGTCATATGATGTTTGTACAAACATACCACGACTCCCTGTCAAATGTAAAGCTGACAGATGGGTATCCATCTGCAATTTTCAGCTCTGACCATTCTGACACTACAGCTCCAGTGATGAATGTCACTGCAGTGTCGCCCTCTGATGGTGAGCTTTCAAGATACTCACAAGTGCAGCACAGCCCTTGCTTCCTCAGACCCAACAGCATGCTCTGACACACATTGCAGTACACAGGCTTATTGAAATGTTTCATCCTCCAAAGGTGCTGCCCATCCTTCTGGGTCATCTGGTTGTTGAAGGAGCAATCATTGAAGATGGAAGTGCAAAGAAGAGCAGAAGGTCATGCATTAACATCTGTGTTTTGATTAGAATGATTAGGCAATTTGATTAGGTAATAAAATAAACATATAGCTCTTAAAATTTAGATCAAACTATGCAAACTCTTTCATTATCATCCTGTGGCAAAGGCTTGGATTTCACTGTTGTTTTTTACACCCACTCATGACTAACCTCGCCTTAATGAGGCTGCTGATTATGCAGTATGGAGTGGCTCTCTATATCATGACATACTGGGCAGCAACATGGATATTCAAATCAACACTGACTATAATCTCAATTTCTCAACACAAGATTATAAAGTTGCTTTCAATCTGTTTACAGAGCAACCAGCGCTCTTATCCAGATTAGACACTGAAATGCTTTTTGTGCAGCATGATGAATCAGACTATCACTTACTGCATGAGGCATAGCAGGCAGTCAGTGAGGCAGCACGCAGCGACTGTGAGGGGGCTGAATTCATGCACCCCAGGCTTCAAATGTCTGCTGGTGGCTAGAAATAGCCTCAGGGGAAGTCCCTCACATTGTTGTGGAGGCCAAACCCAGTGACGTCCAGTTTATGGTTTTATGCTGCCACAGTGAAGTGCAGTTTAACAGCAAGCGGCTTTTACATTCTTGGCAACACTCATAACACTAAACTGATCTGTACGTGATTTCATGAAACCATATTTTGTATATAGCCAATATTGAAATGATAAAGTTTTTTGTTCAAATATATTGCAACCTAAGGATTGTGAAACGTGGGCGCAGATTGTGCCGAGCAAATGGAAAACACTAAAGCACTCCGTTGGTGCAGAGCTTGCATGAGAAGAGATGACATTACCACACCCTGTAACACTGAGTCGGCAAAAAGGCCCTTATAGACAGGGAGGAGGCAGAGGACAGAGGAGAGGCACGCAAGGCCAGGATTTTATTAGAGCAGTGAACATAGATTTTACCACTCTGTGAGACACCTGCTGTCAAAGTGAAATACATCTGAGCTCAGCTGTTTGAGCCAACACTTAATGAAAGGAAAAATATGCTATAATAAAAGTACCTTCAGACCCAGCAAGACCAGTAAGGGAACGTTGTTCATGCCTCCCTCCACCCACTCCTCTAGAGACACAGTGCCGCTGCTGTCAGCATCAATCGCTGTCATCATGTCCTTCAGAACCTGATGAAATGATATTTGGTCCGTATTATGCAGTCAGCACACATATATTATATTACTTAAAAAGGCCATATGTTTTCTGAAACTGCTCAGGCGTGGGAATTTGTGAATTTTATAGGTGCGGTGAAGCATATCATTTTAATCACCCTGGCAAATGAGTGACAAATGGTGCTGTATACATACATTATAAAGGATATCTTGTTGAAACAAATGTGCATTTACAGATTTTCTCACAGGTGAAAGTACAGTATGTAAAGCTTTCATATGTTTCTGGGAAGATTACATTTCAGAGTAGAGCGCTGTGGGGTGGGACTTACCGGCCTCAACTCTGACACATCCCAGCCAAGGTATTCTGCAGCATGCATCATCTGAGCAATAATCCTATCCACTTCCTGTTTAAAAAGTAACATAGCACTTGCTTTAGAAATGCGGTCGGTATGATTTGATGTTTATTGACAGTCACGCCTTAAAAGATTTTCACAGCAACTTACAGAGCTGTCAAGGACTCCATTGCCATCTCGGTCATAGAGCTTGAAAGCAACTAAAGAGAGAGGGAAATGAAACTGGAAGTGCTGGACCGAGTCATCAGTGAAATTATTTTGGGCTAAAAAAAATAACCGACTCACACTCCAATTTGTCCCTGGGCTGACCATCCTCCAGCAGAGAGAAGTAACATGAAACATCCTTCAAAAAAACCTCTTCTACAGAATAGAGAGAGAGGGAAGGGGGGTGAGAATACTCCTGTCACCATATCTGCACATCCAGTACCACACAAGACATGTAGTGATAAATGACTGTATAACAAATAGACACTGGTGTAAATCGATATGGGCCTGCTACAATTTAGCATGGAGACAGTGAGATGTGTTAACACATGGTGTATAATCTTACTGGCACTGTCTTCCTGGGTGGGTTCAGAGTTTTGGAAGGAGCGGAAGAGTCGCTGGCAGAGGGCCACAGGGAAGTCCTCTACTTCTAAATAAGTCTTCAGGAACAGACGAAAGCCTTCTTCATTGATGCACTGGGAAAAAATGAATGGGAGAGGCTTATTTGTTTGCAGTGCTACAGTGAATTAGAAATGAAATGTCTGAAATGTCTGGGTATGTGTTGCACATGTTCACTTCTGCATTTTGTGTGAAAATCTTGTATCTGGCCTGTTACAAAAAAACACCCTCTTCCTTTGATCTTCTAAGTGTGTCCCACTGGGGTTAAAAGGCTTTCAAAAAGCAAAAGCCTCAGATGTTTCTCAGAAACATTTAATCTATGCTATATAGGTAACTATGTCTCCAGAATAGGAGTTGTTGCTGGGTTTTTCGTGTGACAATGACATTTAACAAAAAACAAGCTCATGATTCAAAATTTCTGGTATCTGTGTTTCTCACATGATAATGTGCTGCAGGGCTAACAAGCAGAAGTCCCTAGATCATGGTGAACCACAAACCCATTTCTTGTTGACATAATTCCATTTCCCTGGTTGAAACCCTGCAAAGCTGCCCCAGTAATAAATAATGTCACTGCAACGCAGCCACATTACAAAAGAAAAGAACTGAAAATAGGACCAAGAAAAAAGAAACAAAACAGCATTATTGTTATGCACATAGCAACATTCACAACAAATAAAAGTCACTGTCCTGTGTCACTTAAAGACACTTTATGACAGTATTTGTGTTTTCTTCCATCATAAAAACCAACATTTCCTCCCAATGATCTAACTGAACTGTATAAAAGCAAATTATCCATGAGAAATGACTGCATTTACTTCCTGCACAAATTTTGATGGCAGTATCAGAAACTGGTGCATAGCATTGTCAAGATCCTTTTTCAATCACATTTAAGATCACAATGCACCCAGTTCTCTGTTCGGCAGGGCCTTGCTGCGTGGGCAAAAGCAAGGAGGTAATTTACATTTGTAACCGTGCTTGAATGCGCTGAAGATTTCTCATGGACAGCTTAGTCATCATGATCAATGGGTTTGAATGTAATTAATCAGCGCAGAACAATTAATAACTGCTGAATATACATAAATCACATGCTCGTTTCTTGCTGAACTGCTCTGCTGAGAGCTATAATTAAGTTCAGTTATGTGCCTCTTAGCTGGCATCACTGCGAGTGAGTTTCAGAGGACTGGACCTGATGTTGAACAGCAGGACACATCGTCCCCTCACCTCTCCATGCCTGTGCCGGGCCAGACTGCCATCTGCATCAAATTCCCTCAGCACGTCTTTCACCTTCAAGCTGCAGTCTGGAAGCAAAGGCACACAGGTCACATAAGGATGGACATGTGCTACTCTATATGTGGGTAATTCTCAAACATTAATTTTGAATACATGTTGAATATTGTATACAACTTTTTCCAGTCCACACTTATGAAATTGAATAAAGACTATAGATTCTTTTGATGAACAGCGAAACATCTGCATGCCAAAAAAGACTGTGACAGACTGCTACCTCTTCTAGATACGAAAAGCCAAGAGCGAGTATAAAAGACTGTGTGTGTGTGTGTGTGTGTGTGTGTATATGTGTGTGTGTGTGTGTGTGTGTGTGTGCATGTGGGTGGATGTGTGTGTATGTGTGTATTGGGGGGAGGGGGGGGTTAAGCGCTGAGAAAGCTGCCCGCCCGCCCGCCTGCTTGTCTGTACTCACATTCAATGTACTGCTGTAGCTGGATAAAGTCGACAGGGTTCAGTTCCTTCACCTCTGGGTTTGTGGGGGTGGACATGGTGCCTGTTTCTGCACTAACTGCCTGCCTGTGCACAGGCGAGAGGAACAGTGAGACATAGAAGCAGAGAAAAGAGAAGGTGGGTGCACAGTAGCCTGCTTCTTTGTAAAACATAAAAGCATGGCTGCAAGCAAAAGATAGCATCTTCTATTTTACTCTGTACAAATCCATGATTGTAGACAGAGATTCACACTCAACATTCAGAAAACAGAAGCAAGAATACGTAGAACCATGCAGAAGATCAACACTGTACATGTCAAAAAGTTTTTTTCCCTTTTAATGCACAGAATGAACAGGTCACTCTGAAATGCACTGTCACCAAAAATGAACAACTTTGTCACTTCTATTTTGTCACAACTGTGTTTAATTTACACCTCACACCATTATCAACACGTGATTACCCACTTAAAACTGGGCCAAAAACTATGGTAGAAATTATGTCAGGCTAAAGGTACCCATGATACTTCAACTCAAGGGATTCTCTGCACCCAAAATCTCTTTTCATATGCTCAGTGGCCCATATAAGATTTATAGAATACCAGACATGGGGAGTTTGGTTCAGTAAGTGATAAAATGCAGAGGTAAACAGTTGCAAAAAACAAATTGGCCTCTAAAGGGACATCCCCATGAAAACCAAAGGAAGAATCATAAATGCCATACAAGGCTGAAAGAGGACATGAAGTTTAAAGCTTGTTAATGCAGTAAAAATTAGTCAAGCAGGTTGCTTTGAAGTTGGAAGAATGAGGTCTAGATGAGCATTTGGTGTGTTTCAGTTTCATCAGAGGCAAAGATACAGTTAAACCGTAATGGAAGGAGATTCCTTAAAAGAAAACAAACAGATAGATGTGGAGTTCATTAATCATTAAAGACAGAGGACAAACTAGTTAATAGAGGGGAGAAAATTGCCTGACATTGTTGAGGTTGCTTTTGTAGATACATGTCAATAAAAAAATATAGACACAGATCAATACAGAACTTATAGAAGGTCTAATGCAGCTGATGATCAATATGTTTTGCATTTATCCTAGAAACGTGATCTTTCCGGGGCTTGTCTACCATAATAGGCACCGAGAAGTAGAACACGTGCTTTTCTGCCCCACTAATGCTTTCCTCTCACACTCAGAACGATTATTGAAGTTACATCAAGATGAAATAACACATTTTCCCATTTTCAAACAGAATTTTGAGTTGATAAGCAATAACATCATCTATTTAATACTCTCAGGTGTTTTGCTGCTATAATCTTACTTGGTCTGGTATCACCATTAGCATCTTATGGTGGTTAATGTTTGCAAACCTTAGGCAGATACTACTTTGTGACTGACATCACTGACTCAGTTTGCTGAGTTTATGACTCTTCTCTACGTGTTAGCTTTTACACAGTGTTTTAAAATTTACTATGATCCTATTCAGTCAGTTCAATTAAACATTCAGTCTCACTTTGCACATTTATACTTTGGGGCTAAATGCAACATATTTTGAAACCCATTTCTTAGAAATGTATTAGTATCAAAACTTGTCTGAGTTGTGTAATCCACCACAGTCAAGTGCATTAGGTTTTGTTTAAATTATGTTACCATTATGGGGTAATGCAATGGAGACTTTCTCAATCAATCTGCACTTCACTTGCATTACCACGAGATGTTGATGGACCTCTGAAAACAATAAATACACTCTTTACACTACTCTGTTGAAGTGCAGAAGTCAAGACAGTTTTAAAAGTCTGCTAATCGATTTTGAAACTGTACTGAATTGAATGGCAATGGAAGGCTGGAGTGAAAAGGAGGAAAGTAAGATGCAGAAACTCAACAGCTTGCTTTGGAAAATAATGAGCAGTAATGGTGTGTACTTATGGAACTAAAACTTGGAAAAGCACTAGTATGGTCCTTTAAGGCCAGTGTGTTGGCTTAGGAGTAATTCCAGTAATTCTCTACTGAACAAGGTGATTGTTAGTGAAGGAATTAAAGGGGGAAATGGTTTAAAAAAGAAAAGAAAAAATATACTAAACTTAGTGTGAGAGCCTTTAAGAGTTAAACACATGTAAAATACTGTAAATCTGATACCAGATTACATAAAAACCATTCTATCATCAACTACACAAAATACAAAGCTAAAGCAACTAAAAGACAGTCTGGTGGTTTTAAATCCAGGCTGATGAATGATGAATATGTGTTGTTCACACTGTTGTCCACAGGTGTTATCACACATTAAAGTGCAGCCAGCAAAGGTATCAGTGACGGCTGCCCGCACTGAATAGAAAATCAGCATTTAAAGGACAAAGAACGTACTGAGAAGAATAAATAAAATAATCTGAAGAAGAAAAAAAACACCCACTCTTAACATGTGATTTGGATCCATTTGCTCTCTTTAGACTCTGAAAGGTTCACACTGTCCTCACTTAAATCCCTCAAAAGGTCAGCAGCGTTGCCTAGGAGTTCTGTTTATGCTGCCGATCGGGTGGGCTAGGTCTGTATCGACAGCAAAGTGACACATGAAGGAGTCACGAAAAGCCATCTGTACTGATCACCTGATTATAGCCTCAAACTGTTTATTCTAAAAATATGCTGCTGACTCCATCTTCAAACACTGTCTTATAAATAAACTAAAAATAGGCTCCTGAGGTTTATTTTCACATAAAACACACCTCTTATTTCAGATAACTCATGGGTGTTGTTTTTCCTTTCCCATTTCTATCCTTTCCAGAGGAGTGTGTCACCAAGTAGCATCACGTCTTTTGTCTCCTTAACAGCCGAGTACCATCATCATTATTGTCTGGTTCAACAAGATCTGGAGCCTATCTGAGTAATGTGATTCCTCATTTCCTGATTAGATAATGATTTGCATGCACAATGCAGAGTTAGAATCAAGACCAGTCACAACATGGAGGAAGAGGCATCCCCTGCACTTAGAGGAAAAGAGATAAATTGTGTAATATAGACCAGGCCAGTTGTCTCAACTCTCTAACATGGGATGGAGGTTATAAAAGCATCTAAATGAGCTAACTGAAGCAAATATAAATATTTCAGGAGGTTTCAGGAATGTTTGTGGCTTGTTAAAACTTAATACAAACCATGTGACTAACTGTTTCTGGCCTACCTCAATAAGGCTGCACTGCTGGTCTTAAGTTAAGTTACATGTTTCATGAGGAAATTGTTTATATTGCTTTAAAGAAACATTTATGCGGCCTAGTCTCTGCTGTGTAGACTCAAGGATGATTTATGATATGTGCCACATATCCATCATGCAGTGTGATTTACTTTGGTTTCGCACTTACAGTGTGACATATAATTCTGTTTGAACAAAATGTCGCTCCATATAATCAGTACAGGATAAATGGTGCAGCACATGTTTTGAACAGAAATGCACAAAGTCTGCAGCCTACTGACTCACTGCCACTGCTGGTTCTTCAAAAAGCAGTAAAGGACAATTTAAATATTAAAGTGGCTTTTCAAGTAGCAACAGCTTGTAAAAACAGCACCGACTCCCCCATAAACCTCTGAAAAACCATCTGTCTAGAGCCTGACACTTGCTTTTACTTCTGACCACTCAACTGCAAAACACCAAATCAACCGTTTTATAAAAATTCACACAGTGAAATAATTGGAGGATTAGAGTGGGCAGTTCGGTTGGCATTCACACATGCCATGCATTTAATTATGAACCCTTAATGTCTTGATGTAAAACTGTCAACACCACAAAACACTTTTTTCACGAGAATCATTTCAAGGTATTACTTGGGGATGACCTTTTTCCATGGAGGCTAATGTTTGTGCAAGCTGTCATAACACCCACGCCTCGTGTCAAGGAAATCTGCTGTTTTGCAACACTTGCAGGGTGCAAGCCATTGACTCTGTCATTCTGTGGTTGGAAAACACTGCGTAGGTTCTTTGAACAGAGGTTGAAGTCTCTATCTAACGTTGGGCATTTGTTTCACTCCTAAAACTATGACAATTCTCCTCACTGAAGTGTGTGCAGGTTAGCACAAGGGGGAGGACAGACATGCCTGGTTGCTGTGGAAAGTGTTTCCCTCCATCAGCTGCTCTCTGTCAGAGCGCTGCCACGGGTGACTAACAGGTAGGAGGAGGCATAGGCAGAGAGGGCGGCAGCCAACTCTGGGAAGGGGAGCCCAGTCAGTAGCTGTGAGTCTTCCCCCCACAGCTCTACCTCCTCCCACGCACGAGCCTCCTCTGGCCTTCAAAAGCAAAGGCCACAATCTAAATTGCATTCTACATGCAGATGCTACTGTGAGTCATAGCATGAACAGGGGAATACTCCCTTACTATAAATGGACTGTTTGCTCAAGGGGTCATTTTAAAGGCCAAGTAAAAAGTTACTTACTTCATAGAACGACAAGGGGAAAAAAATGCCACATTTTCAAATGTATGTATCCCTCGAGCTACAGCCCATAACCACTACTTCCCCTGGTTGTTTTATCTTCACTTTAGTTCAGTAAAGTGTCAGGGTAGTACTGCCAAATATACTGAAGTGGCTTCTTCTATTGTTGAAAGCAGCCAAGCAGAAATATGTTTTTATTTTTAAATTAAGCTCTGCATAACATGGTCCAGAATAGCAGGGTCAAAAAGTAATGACACAGTCACACTTGACCATGCTGTGAAAACAGCAG
The DNA here is from genome assembly GCA_038496675.1 of Rachycentron canadum. Classification (NCBI taxonomy): domain Eukaryota; kingdom Metazoa; phylum Chordata; class Actinopteri; order Carangiformes; family Rachycentridae; genus Rachycentron; species Rachycentron canadum. The sequence continues at coordinate 3,887,437 of CM076651.1, forward strand.
ATTCCCCTTGACAACTAATGTAAGGCAATATTTGAAGAATTGAGTGGTATGGAAAGTATGACAGCCTCCGGTTAGTAGGAACACAAATTGAACACAATAGACACAGATTGTAAATCAAGCAAAAAAAGAAGAAAACTAAAAAAACAAAACAAAAGACGTTCACCACAGTATGAATCATAGATTTCTTGGAAAATGTAGGCGAGGCTTTGCTCACTCCCCAGCATCAAAGGGAGGACTGCCCATCACTCTGGGTTCAGACTTGAATGTGACTTATATAATAGCTTTTTGTGGAGGCAGCCTTGTAGAACACCATGCTGTGTTCAAAAAAGAAAAAAGAAAAAAAAAAAAACTCAAACCTGCCCAGACTTGTGAGGGTGTATGCTGTCATACAACAGCCACACTGCTTTGCTTTTATGGTGTAAGTGTTCATATCAGGGAGTCTCGTCTGGTTCGCCCACAGATCTATCCACAACTGAAAATGAAACAACCTTAAATGTCACATTTTTCAATGGTTTGCTCTGAAATCCAATCATATAGTATTCTCCACTGTCAGGGTCAGTAATTCAGACATCCAAAGTCTTCAGAAAGAACTAAAATATATGATTATATTCATTCTACATAAAAATGAATGAAGCTGCACTAAGGGAAATTCTTATCACATATATAATGTGACAATAAAATACTGACTTCTGGCAGTTTACCTAAACAAGTCTAATGCATTAAAATCCTAGATTCTGGTAATGATGTCACAAAGGAAGTCAAGCCTAAATTAATGATACAATTGCTGAATTTAGAGAAGTGAAATAGGCTGTAAAAAAAAGGCATCAACAGCATTTCTCAACTTCTCGTTCATTTACAGCCTCTAGCCTGATGTAAACATTAACAATGGGACAATTGACCTGGGTGCAGTATTGATTGTCTGTGCCCGAAAACTCCCTTCCAGCTAGAAACAAATGTTATACCACTGAAACGCCAACTTCAAAATGACCTGCAGAAAATGAGCACACAGCTCAGCCAGGAAGTGGTTCAGAAATTGAGAGCTTGGGCAGAAAAAGTGGAAAAACTCAGACCTAAGTTAAGTATCACCACATTCCTGTTTGTTTTGTTTTTTCCAGTTAGCATGAGGGCTGAAAGTCACACTCACCACTTGCAGTCAATGACAGTGAAAGTGGAGCTTTGAGTAAACAAGAGCAATGACAGTGCCCACCAACTCCCACCACAAATACTTCACACTATAGAAGACTTTGCTATCCCAGAATCAACAAAAACACAGTAAAACTTCATGTGGTGTCAACTTTGATTGAGGTTTCACTGAGCCCACTGGTACAGCACCAAATCCCACAACACACTCTCTCAGGTAGGAGTTACTCAGATAACAGAATAAGATAAGTTTAAGTAACACACATTGTGGAGACCTTTACACCAGAGTATCTTGAGATATGAGACAGCAAATAGTTAAAATAGTCCGGTCTCTACTCTTGACAGATGAATCGCTCACTTCTCTAAATAGCCCAGGCTGAGTGAAGGGGTCCCCCTGAAACTGGCAACTTAAGCCGCTCCACATTAACAAACATCAAACACTGCAAAGGCAAGTGAAATGATGCACGTCTATGCGGATTAGGAAGGCGGCAGAGCACTGGGCATTAAAATGCAATTGGTCCACACAGTTAGTTGTGAATTACTCTGTTATTAACACACGATTTATCTACAGCACTTGCTCATAAAAAAAAAAAAAAAAAAAAAGAAAAAAGAAAAAAATCACATGCACAGAGCCAGATGCATTTCCTTGGATTATAGTGCCATTCTTGACAAAAGCGCAACCACATCGTGCTACAATGATCGCCTCCCTCCCTGTATTCCCTGTCGTGTTTCTGCAGCTGAAAGCCGTTCAGAGCTGCACTGAAACTTCAATCAATACGCCGAGGCTGGACGACCGAGGCTCCTGTTTTGCTTTTGAGACCCATTTACCTTTCTGTCGCCACTCCGCTGTTGGTCTTTCTTCAAATCGTCGTGGTGCAGCACAACAACCGGTCAAAAAACAAAACACACACAAAAAAAAAAACAAAAATAAAAACAACACAAACAAACCCCCCCCCCCGGACAAAAACAAAAAACAACCCTGCTTTCAGATGCGAAGCAAAGTGGCCGTTAACTTTAAATGGAGGCAGGAGGTCGGCGGAGTGAAGGCAGTGAAGTAGTGCAGAGCAGAGACTGAGTGAGCGGATCCCTCCTGTCAAGCACCGCCTCAGCTGCTCTGCGCCCTCTGCTAACCAATACACACCCGCTACACCGGCGTGCATCCATCTGCAAGTTGTAGAGTGTTGCTCAGTAAAATTGCGCAACTGCAAACTGCCGTTGTGCACTTATAACTCCGATAGGAAATCAATGCACTGTACATCAGTTGCTTCACTTTTAGAGTAATGCCTTCTTGAAGTGCCATTATCATTGTTTATAAGGTGCAGGCAATAACCACGTTTTCGACTGGTATGAAAGTAGCAGATGCACAGTGTGGAAATGCGAAGCATTAACATAACATTAACATATACTTAAATGAAAAGAGCTCTCGCAATTGCTAATTTCAGAATAATATATATATTATATTTGTGGGGTTAAAATTCTAATAATTTGTTGGGATTTTAACTATGTTTTAAAATGCAGATGTGTAAGAGTGCTTTTTTTCCTCTAGGAAGGAGTTTTATTTTGTCATAACCTAAAATACCACACAGTGTTTCACTTGTAGATAAATCAATGCTATATGATTAGCATGTCACAAGCTAATAAAATACAGCCCGTTATAGACTACAGTGTATTGAAGAATAAGCGTTAAAGTTAAAATAAAATGACAACACTACATACTGCAATCAGGCCTTAAAATTAGCTAGCTATTTAATTTTAACAAAAAAATAAAATAAAATAAATAAATAAAAGGAAGAATTAAAAAGAAAACACTGTCTTACCTTGGATCTGTTGTCGCTAGGTTAATTTGTCAGCTGCTAGGAAACATATAGCTATATTTTTTTATATTTCTAGCTAGCTGCTGTAATTGTTGAACATTAAAATAAAACATTTAAAAAAAAAAAAAAGATAAAGTATATTTCTCCGTTTAGAAAAGTTAGTTTTGGCTTTTGGCGACTTAGCGTGAGCACTGTTGCTATGGTTACCGCACTTAACGTACGTTGCACGTTGATTTAGAGAAACTGTGTCTGAGGAGTTTAACGGTCATCAGTCAGAAACAAGTATTTTGTTTATTATATTAGCACACAGTTTACTAAAGTACAGCACTTTGAGGTGGAAATGTGAGTTACAATAAGATAGCTTACTACCTTTACAACAATTTTATGAAAAATGAGTTAGCCTTGGATAATTAGCATTGTTCTACTGCGGCTGATGTTGCCCATTGATTTTGGTCAAGAGCTACACAACAGACTATCTTATTATAATTATGAGAATTTTTGCTAAAAGAAGTTAGCTTTGGATAATTAGGACGGTGTGGTGTCATGTTATTGTAATACCTCAATTTATTTTTCACTATCTAGTGGCATGCAGAAATCAAATAGCCTAGCTTACCATATAAAACATAAAAACACATGCATTTTTTTATGCATAACTGCGTTAGCTCATATATTTTGTAGCCTAGTACTGCAAATAATTAAATTACAGACAGTAACAGGGAACATTTACTCTAGTACCATACTGATACATTTTCTTTTCTTTACTGCCCTTTTGCTTTTCATTGCATGTGTCCATTTGATGACATGTAGTATTTTATACTTCACTGCAGTTCAGAGATATTACAAATTTTGTTCTGCTTCATGTTTTCGACAGCAATAGCTAGTAGTTATTTTTTCTGAATCAAAATTGTGATTTTGATAAAATATACTGAATTTAATGATACAATATTGTTTCATGCATACATTGCATTGGCAATTGACAATCAAACTACTCAACAGTAATATAGTTTAAACTTGAGAAAAGAAAATGTTAATGAAATGTATTAGAATTAATGGTCTAATGATATAATAGCTTTACTCTCACATGATCCTACATTCAGTGGCTTTACTTTTGATACTTAAAGAACATCTTGTGAATTAAACTCTGACTGAAACTTTTCCTTACTTAAAAGTATTTTTACTGTTATTACAACTTTTAATCTTTAATGAAAGTACCACAGCATACAGGCCTCAAGTGTTTGTTCTGTACATTTTAAAAATCTTTTGTGTGAATTTACATGTTCAAATATATTCCTGAACATATGTATAACAGGTTGGACAGCATGGATGGGAGGATTGCTGTAAGCCTTGTCCCAACCAAACACATCACATAATGAGTATAGTCAATAACTGAACTACAGCACTTGGTAGAGCACATGATTTCACATTCCACTGACCACAATGGTGAGGGATTAGTCTCCACAATGAGGATGAAGCTGGCAAAAGAGGATAACAGACATGGAAAACATGTGGGTGTCTGGGTTAGACAGGGAAAAGGAGTGAGTCAGGTCAGAGTAGTCAGACCTTCCTCCCTCTGCACTTTGTGGTTAAACTTTTATTTCACCTGGAATAACAGCATTGCTCATCCCACATCTACTCTTCATTGCACTGATTCTCATTTTTACACTCGTTTTATTTTGATTGAATTCTTTGCTTCAAGTATTTAACTGATGTGCCCTGAAGGGATGGAGCTCCTCACAGACCTCTGATGACATGGTGTGGTAAAATAAGGAATTGCATTTTTTCGTAATAAAGATGCTAAATTTAAAGTCATGTTATCCCAACGAGAAAATTGATTCTTTTGGGATTTAGTTTGACATTTTATTACTTTGTCTGTACAATACAGTACATAACAGACACAAAACAAATAAAAACATTAATAGGGAAAATAATAAAGGGCACAATCCAAACTTATGTTACTGCACTTGTGTGGGCTTCTCTACTGGAAGTCTAGAGTCTTGTTTGTCTTACTACAGCAATAAGTGACTAATGGCGAAACATTTTACCTCTCAAAAGCCATAAGGGTGACTTCACAAATATTTTTTACAATCTCCAAGCTGTGGTACTTTGTGAAATCTTAAGTGAAATGTGAATAGATGTTTGCTAACTGTGGAGAATGAGAAGATCAATGTCTATACTTCAGGATCACCTAATACATCAAGTAAACCATTATGATTATGATTTGTCAAATAAAAATAATTGTACATAGGTTTATCCTAAATGTTAAACTTTCAATTTAACAATTCAACTGGACCCAACATACAGACTATATATACAACTGAGGCAACAAAGAAAACACGAAATAATTTTTTCTTCCTGCAATGAACTTCAAATGCACCGAAAAAGGCAGATTTTCATACAAATGATAACATCTTCAAGCATGTTTGTGTAAAAGGCAACACAATAAATAAAACAAATGGCACAGAAGGTTTGGACAATCTAAACTGAGAAGCACAAAGTCCTGTGAAATATTCACAGGAACCTAAATACTAAAAAGCAAGCACACAAAAAAAATCTTCCAAGTCGATGTCCCTGCAGACAGTAACACAGACTGACTAAACATAACTGAGAAACAAACAAAACAAACAAACAAAAAAAACACCATCTAATTACAGTAATTGGAATAAGAGAATGACATTTATAATTCAATATAGTATTTGTATTTACAAGCATTTTTTTTTTTACAACTGAGGACATTAAATGGGGGTTCAAGCTTATTACTATATTAGGACATGGAGCAGAACAATCAGATCATATAATGCACTAAATATAAACCTTGTAAACATCACATCTCAACTTTTATCTTAGATATCAGTCAGATTAAGTTCTTTATTTGTCAGGTTCATAATGTTTTGTCCTTACTTTAAGGCATAGGTATGAAGCTTAGGAGTGAGCCTCTTATAAGATTTTATTTTAAATAAGCCAGATTTATTCAGAAGGTTTCGCTCTATCGAAGAAAAACCAACTCGTCACAGCAAACCCCCAAGCAAAACGTCCCCACTTGTCTCTGGATCAGCTCAGCAAGCTGTGCAGTTATAAGATCTCCTCCACACCGTGAGCAAAGATCATAACCAGGCCGGGCTCCAAGATCATATCCTCCCCCATATGTTGATTCTCACAGGCCATCACCACCACTGCCTGCTTGCCAGGAATACGCTTGGCAACGTAGTTCTCATAGTAGCGCCTGTTCATCTGCCGTACCTCGAGAGTGGCCAGTCCCTGCGGCCAGTTACGCTCGTGGGCGTTCTCAATCAGGTCGTTCACAATTGAGAGAGGACAGCCGCTATCAATGAGGGAGCGTTTGATGACTGCCTGGAGCACAGCATCAGGAGTGGAGATCATGCCACCCCAGCGTGTCACCCTGGCAGGCTGCATGGAGTTCACCCACCTGACCATAACATTAAGAGCGAAAACCACATGAAGATTAGGGACTGAGCTGAAGCTCCCTGTAGAAGTTGATTTTAGAATAGAAGAAATTTCACTTACTCCAAGATTTCATTGTATTCAATGCTCTCCTCGAGGTTCTGCAGGTTGGGGTTAGCACTGCGGATTGCTCTCATGTAGGCTTTTAGCAGCTGAATGTCTCGTTTCTGGAAATTAAAAGCATCATCTTCAGTGACTGATTTTACCAGATCTTCTTATGCTTAATACTAAATAATAACTAATAAATTTGGCAGCTACCTTGAAAAGCTACACAGATCACAGTGCAACATATTTCTATCAGTCTCTTTGGGTCTGGTATTCTATCTTCTCCTGGATTTCTACTTATACTGATTCTCATTTTTTTCCCCCAGTTAGTGCAGATTCCTATTTGGCTTCTCCTTTGTAAAATGGCAAACTGTCATATCAAGGTATTGAGGTTTACAGGCCTCGTGTCTGAATAACAACACATACAGAATTATACTAAGATTGTGTTGAGCTGATTTGAAGATTCAAATGGAATAAATGGAAGTTTGACTTTTTACTGTGTAATTCTGAAAACTTTTAGGTATATTACAATAAAGACTTTGCCCAAATATTTACTAAATCAGTTGTGAGCTCAAAAATGTGTTTAGTAAATAGAACCAAAAACAAATAGAACTTACACAAATAAAACAGAACATACAGAAACATGAATCCATATCATCTTGTACTATAAAAACACATCACTTAAATTATTAATGTAACCAGTCAAATGTTCTAAAAATCAGTACCCAAATGTTTTGAACACTTAACCCCAGATCCTAAACAGCATTTTAGTGATTATGTTAGAGTGCATTATACTGGTTGTTATGGAAATTAAAAGAAATACTTTGGCTTCTTTTTCTAAATGTGTTTCCACATACATTTGTAAACAATATTTTTCTGATTGAGGTCCATAAAGTATTTTGTGGTTCATTTCAATGAGCAGGCAAATGTTCTTACTTGTTCCCCCAACTGGTGTTTATGCTCTGCCACAGTTTTCTCCAGCTCTGAAATCTTTGTCTGTTGCTGCTGGACGACACTCCGCAAATGTTTGATGCAGTTGTGGTTGGGCAGCTCATCTTTAGGCATCTCAAGCCTGGAAGAGTTGGGAAGACAGAGTAAAAGGAGAGGAAATAGAAGATTCAACACCACATGATACAGAGGACAGGTCAAACACTTGCCAATAATTTTACAGCAGAAGGATTTGATGTATTTATTGTTATCATTCATTTTTGCACTTCTGTTACTTAGGACAGAACTTAGGGTCTGGACAAATGGGTCAAGAGGAATTCTTAATCAATGCACCCAATAGTCACAATGCAGTGTACAATTTCTGCCAAATTGGAGCAACTCACCCACATCCCTCCTCACAGTTGACAGGCCTTTTGGGGTTGTGCTCACAGTCTTTGAGATGAGACTGCAGCTGGTCCAGTCGCAGTGTGGCTGTGCAGCCAAAGGTTGCATTGTCACAGCTGATCTGGAGTTTGGACAGCATGTTACGCATGATGCGGGGCACAGGCCGGAGGTGAGCTAGCGTCACTACTGTGCGGTCAACAGGACAGATCTGCTGCTGGGCAAACCACTGTGTTATGCAGGCATTGCAGAAAGCATGCTCACAGTGAGGCGCCTGAAATGAAAATGAGAGCCCAGAAAATTAAAAATGAACTCTCTGAAAAAGATATAATTAGGGGCAGGTGAATGTTTAAGATAGGGACTTGCCTGCACTGGCTCTTCTAACACTCCACTACATATAGGGCACAGCAGGTCTTCATCCACCTCCCCTTGGAACCTCGTAACGTCGTACCCCATGGTACATCACTGGGACCCACAACCTCCTGAGAAACACACAAGCAGCTAAATTAGGTGTTTGTAAATTTTAACTGCAAAAGATAGTACGATGAGTCTTTCATTCTCTCACATGCAAACATTTTAAACGCCTCCACTCACAAAAGGCCTCAAATGCTTCCATTCAGTTCTTGAAGTATTGCTGATGCGTCACATCTGGCAGAAATGATCTGTCTGACGAAAGAGACAGACACCCCCTGCAAAAATGATAACAATTACATATATTATTTTGTTTGCGAATGATGACTAATTGAATAATGGTTAGATCAAGCTTATACAACATAATCTAAGCCAAAACCACAAATACAATTTCAGTGCATCTTATCTAAAGACAAACCAGAATGTCAGAGAGATAAGTAATGTCCAAGCTTCATTATCTTAATAAACAGTCAGACTACAAAAAGGGAATAGAAAACTGCAGCCAAATCAGTAAAAGCTCAGAGCTAAAGGGTGACTCAAGAAATCTGAGTGCACGCGCGCGCGCGCGCGCACACACACACACACACACACACACACAAAATCAAAAGTGTACACATCCTGGTGCCAAGAACAATGACACTGATACCTAAAGCTGTGTGATTTTCAAACATCATCTTCGACTTGCAAAGCTACACAAGCTAGCTCCCCACATCTGAATAGAGGATCCCGTTGTCCCAGCTGACTGGTGGCTGACCTAATTTCAGTGGAAGCAGCACATGCCGGTCTGGGGGCGATTTACAGATCCCTTCCGCCCCCCCCCCCCCACGAATTGCACTCAACGTGCCCTGCACACAAGCTAACCCTCCATGGTAACGCTATAACTACGTGCATGATCTTGTTTTGCGGTTTAACACGACACCACATCGTCATACCAGTGGGTTTATAATGAGCCGCCCGGGTGTCACGTTGAATAAACAACCCAGTGCTTGGATTCAGGTATCAGTACAACTCGCTCGTCATGAATTAAATGTGGCTAACGCTTGCTAACTGGCTAGCCATGTTAGCGCCTACGGTGCCGTTGATTTCCTCTGGATGCTAGCCACCGAGCTAACCAGACAGAGCTCAGTCTGGGCAAACCACACAGATAAATGGCTGTTCACAGTCTGTCTCGTCAGAAGAAAACATCACAACCGACTGGTATACTTACTTGAGCATAGAGTAAAACTGATCCAAATCACGATGTTTATGTATTTTTGGACGTCCTACTGAAACTAGTGGTCGCTAGCCACGTCCTATGCTACATCCTACGCTTCTGCGTCGTCCCTACGCAGGCGGGTGTGGACGTCATGACGTACAGGGCGGCCTTTAATTGGCTCGCACAACACATTTCAGACATATTTGTGATAATTGTTATTTTATTCCACGTCACATGTTAGACACGTATTTACCGGCCGCTTTTCAGGTTTAGGTTTCACACACAAAACGTTCATGACACACGTTGATTAAAGGAGTAGTTATACAATAATATAATATGTAATAATAGTGTTGACACTGAGACCCCCGCCATTGCTGATAGCTTTACTTTTTATATTTCTTTGGTAGCATTTCTATTCCTCATAAAGAAAAAAGATTCAATTACTTGTTCCGCTGACAACAAACCTTGATGTGTTCAAACTGAAATCCGGCTCCGGGGAGTGGAAGTGAACAAACAACTGTAGTGATATTTACTTTTCTTTATGTTTAAGCTGTTAAGTATTTGTTTTCTCCTGCCTGTAAATGTAACATGAGTAGTGTTTTTTTTTAAGCGTGTGTCAGTGTTGATGCTACCCAGGTTAATAGTTGAAAGAACAAAAAGAAATCAATGTACTGTATGCATGGACTTCACCTTTTTTTTTTTTTTTTTTTTAAATATATTTAAATGTGGTCCACTATTTTATATAAAATCAAGGTAAAACAAAGAACTGTACTTCACATTTAAACTATTTTTTAAATGATCTTATTGTCTGAAACCTATCCTACAGCAGCACTTAGAGAGAAAAACAATCCAATCAAGTTGTCCTTGTGTCATCAACTCTATCAGTTAATTTGTGGGAAGATCAACAGCTGAAGACATGATACAAGAAAGTATCCACTGTCCCAGTGACTTTAACAGAACAAGGTCAAGATGAAAACGTGAATGCAAGTCTTGTGACACGTGACCTGAAACATTAACTGGACAAAAAAAACAACTCCAGACTCTGGGAATATTTAGCAATAGCACTTTATTGAACACAAACAACCCTAAGCCACAATACTGAATGACAAGACCAATTGGCTGCAGCAAACATTTTATAAAATAGATTCAGGTTTAATGTCACTAAATTGTTTTTTTTTTTCTTTTAACGTCAGAAAGACAGATGCAGGTTTTTCCAAAACAGTGAATGATCTTTTACATATTTAACATTTTTGTAACAAATTATCATTCACATGTTCACACGAAGGAATAACAAGGCAAAGTGCTTTCAGGATTGCATTGTCGAAAAAACAAAACAGAATAATGAATGGCTTGAGGTTTAGGTGAGAGAGAGAGAGAGAGAGAGTGGGGTAGGTGTTGGGGGCTGGTCCTGTCCTGGAGAAGGCATGGGTGGGTTGGTAGGCAGTCGGGGGGCAGGGATGGGTGGAGGGGGCCTGGTCAGAAAACCTCAAACCTTTCACCTTGTCCTGTACCCCTTGTAGTCAAACTGAATGTAAAATGTCAGGGCAGTGTGGAGACAGGGGACTATGTAGCAGAATTTGGTTTGGAGTGGACAGATGGATTCAAAGGCATACGGCTCGAGGGGCTCAAACTCACCCTCGTACAGAATTACAAATCCACCTTACTATCTTTCTTGTGACAGCCTGTGGTACCTGTGGTATCATTGCAACTGCAGGGCAATCGATGGCTGAACCAGAATGAAGCTGTAAACGCTGAAATAGTGTACACTATAGGGCTAGACAGGGAAGTATATGCACAAAAGGAAACCAAAGAAATGCATGGTGTTAAAAAAAAAAAAAAAAAAAAGCCAATGCATGGTTATTCATTTTCTAAAAGATGATTCCTCTGACCTTTCGCCACTGAATGTTAAAGGGGATAGACTATCATCATAATCTGCATCATAACATTGTCTGGCTTCACATTCCAGTGGTATTTTGTCGTATAAATGCTTCTCATAAATATTTTTTTTCAACGTCAAATAGACATATACACATACAGCACAACCAAGCACACTTTTTTTTTTTATGTATAACTACCATTGCTTATGATAAATCTATATTCCCGTACTGTGATACTTTTTTTTTTTTTTTTTTTTTAAAGTCAGAACAGGTGGCGAGACAAACAATACTCAAGGCTGCAAAACAAGGAGGTAGGAGAAATGCTACTGAAAAAACAGCAAGTGATGCTAACATGATCGTTCACTTAAATAATCGTGAGATACACCAGGCGTCGGCTCGACTTCTTGAACCATGCTAGTGCCAACAGCTGCTATTCCAGTCAATGTTGTGGGAGCTGCGTGTAACAACTGTTAATGTTAGATTTTCACTTTTACTTTGTGAAGCACTGTGGATCATTGACTTGACCACCGCATCATGATGTCCCACAAACATCTCAAAATTGTACCTGCAGGTTTCCCAGTAGCTACACCATGCAGACTGGGGTAGCAGCTGTTTACTAACTGAAGAAATCTTCGAGGCCCACGTGGCCTTACAAAAATGTTTAATCGTGTCTTAACCCTATATTCCCAGACTGGTCATGTTTTAAATTGGCTAATTTCAACAGAGTAATTTCATTGGTCCTGTTGTCATCACAGGTCTAGAGACCACGCTGCTGGTGATGGCATTGACTCCTTTACACACAGTAGAGTAGTATATTTGCAGATTTGTAAATGAGGTAATCAGCGTTAGGCTAAATAGGGAACCCTGTCATTGACACACATGCCCACTTCATTGACCAGCAAAGCAAAAAAGATTTCCTCAATCAGCGGGACAGGACTGTGGAAAATGAAATCAACTTTGGAATGTTGGATGGACGAGCCAACTTTTTTTTATTTTTTATTTATCCTTTTTTTTTTTGTGAAGGTGCACTGTGAAACTATTTGATTGTAACTCATCACATGCCCTGATTCAGAGTCCTTCCACTCATGATAAGGGCTCCTTTGTATTTCCCCAGATAAGCCACTCAAAGTAAAACAGGCAACCCACTATCTGTCATCTTTTTTTTTTTTTTTTTTTTTTTTTTTTTTTTAAATTTGCAATGAATTAAGGCTGCCTCAGCAGCAGATCAATGCCTGCTTTAAGTCCAGTTGTGAGAGGATTGTTAATAGCTTGTGAGTTGCAATGAGGTGGCAACATCTACAGTGAAGCGGACTAAACATAAAAACATGAAAAAAGGGACAACCACTATTAAAAAAATGCCACAGAACATGCAGAATACATCCTTTCCTACAGTAGGCTATTCCTAATAGCACATTCAAGGGGGCTCCTAATGGGCAAATTCTCTGATATGGCTCTGCTTTAGAGTTATCAAGCTTGGTGTGAGACTACTTCCATCGAGGGCTCACAGAAGGAGCAAGTCGATAAGGTGCTCCGTCAGAAGATTGCTGCCTTATTTCACCTGCACAAATACTTTGCGTCATTCAGTTCAACAGGTTCAACGGTAAACACTGCAAAGTGTTTTGAACATTTGTTTTCCTCTGTAAATATCCCCGCCCCGCCCCCCCCCCCAAGACGCATCTTCTGCTGGTGAAAACAAAACGGCACTTTCAAGGGGAATGTTTCTCTAAAACCACAATCACAGGACCTCCAAGTAACAAATTCTGAAAACACACAGGCTATACAGTAGATAGAAATCTCATGAGTATCTTAACTGTACAAGTGTTAGGCTACACGCTGAAAAGGGAGGGACACGGAAGAACCCTTAATGCTCAACATTGAAAACAAATATAAGGCATTTCATATTTCCTTTTATCCGCATACATCACTGACAGCAGGTCTAAATATTTTTGAGAAAACATTTCATTCAAGGAGGAAGAGGATGCATATACACATCTACACATGCAAATGAACATGTCTACCGGCTATAAACCAGAAGTCCAAACTACAATACCATCAAAGTCCATCCATAAGGGAAGGGGAAAAGAAAAAAAAAAAAAAAAGCACCTACTCAAATCTATCGGTCAACTTGTGCACGGTCCTTTCTCTGAGCAGGCAGCTTTTAAAGTCAGATATTGATCACAGTTTTAAGAATGGAATATCACACACTTCACTATCAAACGCCACCTCTCTGAATACAAACAAGAGGACCACTTGAAATCCTTCATTTGCTACAGACGAGTGACTTTTGGTGTTAACAAAAAGGGCATATTAAATAATATTTTTTTTTTCCAACTGAGGAAGCAATGATAAACAAAAGGTTATTGCACTTTTATCTTTTGTCTATTTCAAACGAGGTCAGCTTGAGAGAAGATGATTCATGTCTCAATTCTGTAGTAAGACAACAAAATGTTACGTCACTTCTATTGTATGATCACACTGTTATTAACACTGCACACAGCTACTACTGCAACCCTACTTGTAGTCGGTCTACCCTAAAGAACACAAAACAACCTCCACAATCAATTTGCAACACAGCCACAACAAACAGCTTGCCTAAACTTGATCTTGAATGCAGGTACAGCATCATTTCACACCTTGGTTAGTATTGTGAAGTCGTAATCGTCAATGAATATCGAAGAGTTGAGAAGAACAATCAGAAGACGCTCTGGAAAATGTAGACTATGGTCTTTCTACAGTTAATGTGTTACTGACAATCAAACCTCATGTTTTCTGCACTCAAGAGGAGTCAGGTGTTTGTCCTCATGTCTTTGCCCACATTTGGTCTATAGGCTCCTTCTTTCCTTGGTGTTAGGAGAGCCAACTAAGCCCCGAGGTGCCTTCTTTGGATTTGTGCTTTCGTACAATTGATCTCCATCCACTCTATGTTTGATGTGCCCAAAATTGCATCAGTAGTGTGCAATTTATTCTGCCACCCAAGGTGAGCACTCAAGTCTCTGGAAATGCGTCACAAAATCCAGACTAATACAGAAGGAGTTATTTAGGTGTTTGTTTTTTTTTTTTTCTTTTCATAACTCAGATCACACAGGGTTGAGTAATCATGCTCAGTGGGTGTATGAGCCTATCTACTGTAGTTGTGTATGTTCAGTGTAATTTCTTTTTCCCATTATAAGGCTTCTGGGAAATACAAATGGAAGACCGTACCTTTCGGTAGTAACAAATAAAAGGCACCATGCCACCACTGTGCTCGATATTACACAGGTCCTATTGGTGGGGGGGGAATGAATAACCAAGTGTTCAGGCAGGGAAAGTGGTCAAACTAGCAATTGTCATACAGTAAAATTGTAATGTTTTTGTCTTATAGAGGTAAAGTTTCATAGCTACCTTCATTTCCTTCCTTGAATTAGACTGTACCCTTCACCCTATATGACTTGCACCAGATAACAGACTCATCTGTTGGTTGTAATGAAGAGAAACATGTTCAATCAGGGTCATTATGCTTTTCTGTTCTTTGAGAAAAAAAAAAAAAAAAAAAAAAAAAAGGGGGTCTGTGCATGTTTAGGTCTGACATGCATATATTGAAAAGATCTCACACACACTATAAGAGAAATCTACAACGACTGGCATCAGGAAAAAGCAATAAGAAATCACAGAGGATCAATGTCAGCGTCGTCACACAAAAGATCACTGATGAGGTAAAACTGCAGGTCCAATAAAAAGTACAAGGTGCAGTTGGCTGCCCCTTCGTAAGGTAGGAAACATGAGACATCAGCCGACACTAATCTAACACGTTCGCTTAGATACACCTCTGATTTCGGCAGGTTAAAGCAGAATTACACTACCCACAACAAGATGGATCACAACATTTTAACTCTTTGTTAGCATAGCTGTACAAGCATTTTTCCTTTTTCCATCTGAATATTTTTTTGAGGTACACCACTTTTATCCCCAGTGTCACTTGGCTGTGGATAACAGAGAAGCCAAAGTTGATTGTTTACGAGTGAATTCTGAATTCATTCATTCACAGTGGCAAATATGGCGATATCCTAACCTCTCACAACAATCTCTGCACCATGGCAACCTTGAGCTATGTGCTACCTCAATTGATTTGTGTGCTTTTCGACACCCTCGGACACCAAAATTAGCCAAAAAAAAAAAAAAAATTCTCTCTCCCTCTTGGTGTTTTTTTTTTTTGTTTGTTTGTTTTTTTTAAGCAATCCAACCAAGTAGCATAACTCTACAGGTGATGCAACTTATCAGGTACTGCCAGGTATCTTTTCAGCTTTTAAGGCAAAAGGCTCAACAGTGGATCAGAGAGTTGAATTGAAATTTGCCATTTACTTCAAGTAAGAACCGAGACATCCATTGAGGCAAATCAATTCTATACTGTATATACCATGCTTTTTTTTGGACATCAAAAACTTTTTTTTTTTCCTGTAACACACACATTATAAACCATCTTGTTAAACAAACACACAACCTAGGGATTGCTTTGCCAATACCAAAGGGACTAACCATATTCTCCAAAAAAATTTCCAATTATAAAATAGACTTCTACCAACACCAAATTTTAACAGAATACTTGCATTTAAGTACTAAGATTCCATGCAAATATTTATATAGTTTTTCTTTGACTAATATAATTGGCGAAAAGACATGCAGCTCCAAACACAAAAACTGTAATAATCCTGCCTACTTCTGAATAAGTTACTGACCAAGTAAATATGATTTATGTCTAAAGGCAAATAAAGGTTTCTATGGCACTAAATGGGTGTAGCTTAGGTGCATTTTTGTCAAATATAGGCTATTTACGAGTGTGTGTGATCATATCTACCTTAGACCTTGTCCCTCTTGTTTTACTGTACTGTAAGGCAATCTCAATGGAATGGATGAACATGAATGTTAAATTCATCTGAACTCTTGTCCTCTGTTTGCCTTGTAGGCTACACTCCACACAAATATATATGTATAGAGAAAGAAGAGTGATATTACACAACAGCAGGCCTATACTCCAACAATAATGCCAAAAGAAAAAACAAACCCTATCCAGACCCTCTAATGCAGGAAGACTACTACACATACTGTATAATATGTAGAGAATTAGGTTATTACATGCTACCTGTATAATTATATCTACGCAAGACAAATGAAGAGCAACAGTTTAAAGTCGGGAGAAAGCAAATTGTCCTGCTCTAAACTGACCCTACATTCATTTCAGTCAGAAAATTCATGGCTCAGATTTGATGGTCAGACTGTAAACTGCTTGAACATATGCATAAATCCATTGCTGCTTTACTAAGAGGTTTCCCCCTCTTGACACGTTTTGGCAAACAGGCCTTATTTGTGACCAAAGATTATAACATCTAACCCGCGTTTAAATCTTCCATTGGCATTTATGCTATGATTTACTGAATTGGCCTAAATCGATGGCAGTGCAATATTTGTGCTGCACACTATTACACACACGCTCTATTGCTACAATTGGACCTTTCATTGCTTTCCGACTCCAAATATATTGTATATGCTCCATCTGTTTAATTGTTAACTATATCAAAGTTGTGATCTAGCTCCATGCACAATCACTCAGTTATCACTGGTACACACAAACAAAATAAAAGAAAAAAAGAAAAGAAAAAAAAAAAAGCATGTATAAGAATACTGTGATACAACAAAAGGATTCAGTTACAACTTGTATTGTTGCAAGGGGCAATGGCTCCATTTACTGGTCAGATCAGGACATCACAAGAGAAAGAAATCCCTGCCTGAACAGACTGGTCTGACAGCACCTACAGATGGCAGAGAGAGCATGTAGAGTATTTCTAGGAGCCTGCCTGAGGTGTCTGTTGAATCACTGGACTGACTTTAAGTGACTGAGTCTGCATTATTAACAGTAGGCTGGGTAATGTAACCATGTCACTTTGTTGGGCCAGTTGCCCAGATATAGATAACACAAAAAGTCAGCGGGCAGTGGACACTGTCCCCAAGTGCTTAGACACTTTGTTTTTTTTTTTTTGCAACCCTACCTTCCTGTATTCAGCAGCAACACATGCATGTAAACATAAGTACATACATTACATCTGCTCTTTTGCACACTTAGAACCTGAATGTACTAAAGTGCGTGCTTGACTATTTTAATTAAGTGCTGTGGGATTAGGGTTACAAAGGAATTAAATTATGGAACATCCCATCAAAAAATGAAGATGTAATCATCCTGCTGAGATCTGATTGGATTCGTAAATTCTGCCTGCTGCTTTAGCACAGATCCTGAGATTACAAAAAAAAATATGTACCCAACCCTAATATTAACAGTAATGAAAATTATTAATTAATCAAGAGATCAATGGCTGGGGGAGTTACCAATTAGTTCCATTTCATTTCAGTCGGTTATGGAAGCTAATATCACTGCTCTGAAATGGACTCGATGTCAGTTTTTAAGTAAGTCAAGTAAAATACGATAATGGGAAACATTTTTTCTCAGGGGTATATAACAACATAGCCTAGTCTAGGTCCTCATCTCTCATCCAGTCAACTAATGTGTGCAATTGTGCCACTTCATTACCAGTGGATATGAAGTTATCGCGCCAATGAAAACAATCTTACTCAGTGTAATTTAACCACCAGCAGATGGTTTAAAAAAAAAAAAAAAAAAAAGACAATGACAAAATAGCATAGATATAACATCTAAAAGTCACAAACAGCTCTAGTGGTCCGATACAATCATCTTTAGTATGCTTAGTACCAGAAATGGGATGAGGAGACAACAAAATGAACACCAAAAAAAAGCACATATTTGGATTTCTGCTATTCCTGAAATCTAAACAACAGGTATTGGCCTAAGCAAAGATCCCTCTCCTTTTCCTCTTAGCCCTATTTGCTATTACAAGGGATACCAACTCCCCGGTCATTGATAATGCCGCTGTGACATATAAAGATATGCCAGGCGAAGTTTTCCACTAGATACTATGGTGCAACTGTGGTTCAATGCTGTTGCTGTCAAATGGGTGGAAAGATAATCAGTCTCAGGGCTTGTCATACTCTGTCATTACGCAATCCAACTGAAATGATGTGTTACGGAAGGCATGGGTCAAAAGGCATTTCATGAGATGCCATAAAGGCAATCCAGTGCATTTGTGTTGACACTGACAGTAAAATGCCCGGCACACAGAGCCATTCGTTTAGTCTTTAGGTAATTTTTCGTGAAATAATAACAAAGAAAAAAAAAAAAAAACTAAATAAAAGAAAACACATTCCAGGGAAACAAAAGCCCTTGTGACAGTGATTGTCTATTCAATAACATTAACAAAAAAAAAAAAAAAAAGGCCAAAAGAAAATATTGCTTGAAAACTGCCCAATAAAAATAGCAGACAACACTCTTTTCTTTCAGTTCTAATAATTGATCAGAGTTAACCACTGAGAAGTTGAGATATAAGCTATTGGATGTTTAAGACTAGTTCACCAGCTCCGAGGGACGCTCGAAATACTGCTGATGGCCGGTTCAACTTCAGAAACAAAAAAGAACCAAGAAAAAAAAAAAAAAAAAAAAAAAAGAAGTCATTAGTGCCTAAAAACCAAAAACTGATTGCTCTCTTTCAATAATTAGGCCATTCGTAGTCTGAAATCTTCTCCAAAAAACACTGTTAAAGAGATGGGAAATAAATTGAAATGGCTTGTTCATTTATGTGCTCAGATATATGATGCTTTGATGAGGTGTTGTTGGCAGATATTACTAGTAAAGCCTTCATCTAGAAATAAACAAGGCCTCAGTCAGTCACTATCCTACAGTAGTTCTCTAGTCCTACAAAAAGAGAACATTAGGCCTACGGACCCTGGGTGAAGATGAAGCAGCTGCTAAACGAGTTGACGAGGTATATCAAGATCTATTGTCTTTCTCTATACAGTACAGTTCATCTCAAATAAATAATTTATAGCCATAGTAGTGTTGATCAACTTTGGTCATAACTTATATGCTTAGAAACATTCTAGCTTAACAAACACTTATTTAGCATCTTTAAAACATGAAGTCAGCATCAAGAACAAATTGATGTTACAATGCTGACCCGGACATGGCTCTCCTTTGGAAGGAGACGTGCTAATGTATCAGCAGCATTACCAAATTATCTTAAAATGCCAAACAATTCTAGGCTGTACGTTTAAAGTACACTATGGAATTAACATCTTTGTGACCCTTTTCCAAATTTCAGATTGTACTGTAGTACACAAGCATTGCACTCTTAAGCAAAATTTAGATTTTCCCTTGTGTGGTTCCTTCATAAAAATCTAGGCTAACGGACAATTAAAAACAAAAGAAAAAAGATAATCAAAAATCAAACAAAGAAACTCTTTGATCATTCTTTTGGGAAGGCTGTATGTTCCTCTACAAGGTCACAACAACTGATTAAACATGATATGACTTTTATACTTAATGATATGAAGAGAAAGACAGTCGAGGATACAGAGATTTCCATGCTCTTAGATGTTGGTTATATAATTATGTGGACATGGTTTTAAAGGGTTAAATGATTTAGAGATGGCCAGATTGCTAGTGTTTGTTTTGGATGCCACACTTCATCTGAGTGACCTTGTAGAGCAATCTGCCTCTACGTATTAAGCACTACTAGGAGATGGAGGAATGGGATCTAATTGCATATTAGGTTTGACTGCACCTCAAGAGAAGACCAAACACTCACGCACACACAGACGCACAAACACATACATACACAGAGAACAGACATGTGGGTGGGTGCTCTCCTGGTCCTCTGGGCCATGTTAAAGGGAGTCACCCCCTGGTGGTGATGATGGTGATAGCAGCTGACTGAGGGGGGGACACACGTGACCTCACTCAGACAGACACCCGTCCAGGCCAACCGGTGCACCGTGACGGTCTTTGACGTAGCCGTTGTGGAGGCCGTTGCTGGGCAGGGGGGTGCAGGCGGCGGTGATGCCGCAGTGCTTCAGCAAGTTGAGACCCGGGGAGGGGGAGACAGTGGGGGAGGAGCAGGAGCAGGAGGAAGGGTCCCGCTGGGGGAAAGGCTTCATGGTAGAGAGGATCAGAGCCAGGCAGTCGGCCACATCCTTGTTGGGAGCACAGGCCAAAGCTGGGGTGTGGCCTGATGGACGACAACACGTTCACATTAGGGCGTCGACACACCACCATGTGAATTAGATAAACTTTCTACACCTGCTCCAAACAACGGTTAAACAACTGTGTGAAATGTCAAAAGGTGACCCTCATAGTGATTAATTCTGCAGTGTTTTCATGTTTTATTTATTTGGTTTTATGCCCATAATGTTCCTCTTCTCTCCATTCTAATTAGTCTCATTTAAAGAAGCAGCAGGGAGACAAGAGTTAGTGACCAGCAGGTGAACATAGTGGAGCATTTAGCAGCTAAAGAGCCAAATATCTTCCTTATGAGTTCGTATAATTTTCATTGTTTCAAAACAAAAACAGAGCTGAATGAACATTGGGCTTGTTTTACAATTTGTTAGTTTTGCCCATTTATCACAAATGAAACTGTCAGCAAATTCATGAACAAAGTTTTTTGTTTAATACCCAACTTCTACAAGTCTACAAGCACATGAACTCAAAACCTCAGATGACTCTTTAAAAACATGTGCGTTCAACTTTACTTCAACGCATATGGTGCCAAGTAGGAAACTGTTGACAAAAAAAAAACCAAACAAACAAAAAACAAATATGCTAAAACAAATAAAATTGGATGTTTCTTGCAGATAAAGTGCTGACAGAGTTCAGGAGTGCCTCACCTTCCTCATCCACAGCCAGCACAGTGGCTCCTCTACTCAGCAGTGCCTGCACCACCGTAGCCAGGCCATTACGTGCTGCAAGATGGAGGGGCCTGGAAGAGAGCAAGGGAAAGACTCAGAGACAGACCTACGAATCATCACCTATTTACAGATTTTAACATTAGGGCAGGTAGAATACTGGAAACGTGCATTAAAGGTTTAGCAAGGAGCACTGGTTATGCACAAGTATAAACAAAAATGTCAAAAAGTTGCCATAATTTTTTAATTACCAAAAAATTAGGACTAAAACAACAAATTTCTTCAAAACTCAATCCCTTCTACTAAGAGAAACATAGCCAGTATTTTGAGGCCATTGGCCTAAAAGTGATGTTAAAATTAACTTGAAATTATAAAGCTTCTCACATTTGCAGAGCACTGTTGGTGGCATTTATGAGTGTGGGACTGTGGATCTCTCCCAGAATCAGCAGGGCACACATCTCATGAGCCTGTGGAACAAAACACAAAGACAGTCAAACAAAAAATGATCACCCCAGAGTCATACGCCTCCACCAACCAGTCAAATTGCAGGAAATATGGTCACAGTCTTCCCTTTCCTGAGTTGAATAGTGGCCAGAAGTGTTTTTGCAAAACATTGTGATATCACGGTGAAGATGACCTTTGACTGTACCAAAATTAAACATATGACTTATTTAGTTGTGGTAAACCATGATTTGATCTCTGACTTTCCCATTTTGCTTTACAAACCCCAGAAACGTTGAGTTTAGATTTTGTTAAACGGATATACAGCCCAGAAACATAATGCCTCCAGCCACTGTATGTTGGGGTAGCCTGGCATTCACAGAGTGCCTCATTACACTCCTATTTTTTGTTTAACATAATACTTCTCATTAAAAGAGAAAGTGTGCTGAGGACTGAGAAACCTGCTCAACTGCTCCGATTCCTTTTAGCAGACATGGTTATAATGCTCAGCACACAGTGACAGTAGAGCTTTGACTTCAGGATCTTTGTGGATAATTGTGTTGTGTACCTTGCTGCAGGCCAGGTGCAGGGCAGTGTTCCTGTTCTCATCCAGCAGTGTCAGGTCAGCCTTGGCCCGGTGAAGGAGGATGGCTGGACAACACAAGGACACAAAGACATTTATTTCCTGCGACTACAGATGTCCTGATCTGACAATTGTTGTCTGCACAACAGACCTTGAGAGTGGAATACAGCTATGTATTGTTAAAAACAAGCTGATCTTAATAATATCAGGTGCAACTTACCCACGGTGCCACTGTGTCCCTTGTCAGCAGCTACCATCAGAGCAGAACGTCCACTTTTGTCTACTGCATTGATCTCAGCCCCATGGCGAAGCACCAGCTGAAGTCCTGCAACATCCTCAGCAAATGCAGCAGCATGCAGTGGGGTCCTACAGGCAAAGACAGAGACAGTTCAACCAATTACTGCGATCAGTGCTACAGCCTCAGGAGCTGTGGCAGACTTTAAAGCTCAGGGACTTCATGACTGATTATTTGAAAGGCAACAGGGGCAGGTGACACCACCAACTTTATAATTTCTTTGGGCTCTTTGGTATTTAAACGATTTCTTTCTGAAACATAGCTGTTCCAAAAGAATCTAAGTCTTGTTTTGCAGCCTCACCTTCCTTTGGCATCTCTGGTGTTAATCATGTGGACCCCAGCAGATTCCAGCAGCCTCTCTGCAGCACCGCTATGGCCATTCATCCTACAAGAAAAACCAAGTTAATGGAGTGCTGATTCATCTGAACCAGCTTAATGGGTGTTTTTCTTTAATAAAAGCAATTAGTTTTGAAATACTAAGACAAGATGAGCACTTAAGCCAAGTTAATACTCACAGAGCACAGTGCAGGGGAGTGAAAGGGTTTCCCTCTTCATGAATAAATGTTTTAAATTCAAGTAAAACCTCCAAACAGTCTTCATGCCCTGAAAACAATAAGACTTTATTATAATATATAAAACAGACATGGCAGTGATTAA
Source organism: Rachycentron canadum (assembly GCA_038496675.1). Lineage (NCBI taxonomy): Eukaryota > Metazoa > Chordata > Actinopteri > Carangiformes > Rachycentridae > Rachycentron > Rachycentron canadum. Next base: position 3,910,460 of record CM076651.1, read on the forward strand.
CAATGACATTTACAGTACGTTTGGGTATTAGCCATTTCAAGTTGATCAAACCTTTGTAAGCAGCCCAGTGTAATGGGGTGTATTGTTTGTTGTCCAGCAGTTTATCTTGTGGGTCTGTTGCCATGGCAGCCTGCACCAGACTGGCCAGGATTTCTGTGTGGCCCCTGGATGCAGCGTAGTGCAGCGGTGTCCTACCCTGGGTGTCCCGACACAGCGCAGAAGCTTTGTGCTCCAGCAGGGCTGTCACACAGTCATCGTGACCCAACACCGCCTGAGCAAAGGACCAGCAAAATGTAACGAGACAGATTCATAGACTGTCTATAAAGATGGATGTAGACACTGAGGATAAAAAGTGAAGCCAGTGCTGACGAGCCTTGAGCCTTCATTCTATCTAATGACCATCAGGGGGCAACTCCACTGATTGCAAAAGGAACTCTGTTTGTATAAACGTCAGAAGACATCACCCTGCTTCTCACTAGATTTATTACCTCAGTTAACATTTTCCTAATCAGTTTATGGTCTCAGTCTCTAGTTTCAAGTCTTCTTCAATAAAATCTGATATTAATTTTTTAAATGATGGTCCCATTTAGGGGACAATAGACCATAAAGCAGGATGTGCATTAGGGAGTAGCTACTGTGTGATTGACAGACTGTATCATTCACAGTGATCTGCCAGAGAAAGCACAGAGCAGATCAGATCCACCCCTCACTCCTCCTCAGCTCCATATTTTATAAATATAAATCATCTTTCTTCATATTTCCTTGTTACATATACTCCTGGATGACAGCAGTATTAATAGATCGAGGTTACTTTCCTGCAAAGGGAATGAGTCTATTACTGTATTAAGGAAAGTTCTTCAATGAATATCTTAAATGAAAATAGTTTTAACTCATGACCAAGATAAGTCCTGACCCAGTACAAAGGACACCTAGCGTGCATTGGCAACTGCTGCACTGATCCTTTGGACACCGTAACAGATGGTGCTGTTGAGAATTTTAAAAAAAAAGCATTGGTCATCACATTTCTAAGTTAACATTTTACTCTACTGACAAGGTGACGAGTAAAAAACTACCAGATTAAAATGCTGCATTTTGTAGAGTTTCCAGTTTTAGGACTTTTTCTATTCTAAATATGTTTATTTGGTTATCTATTATAACTGTAATTTGGGCTACACTAATTAGACCTGAATACAGAACGTAGCCATGTGCAGTGTTTGACTCACCCCTCTGTGCAAAGCTGTGCTGCCCCTCTTGTCCTTGGCATCTGGCAAGGCACCCTTCTCCAGCAGGAAGTGGACACAGTCAGTGTGACCTCCCAGAACAGCTAGCATCAGCGGGGTCCTAGAAAGAAAGATTTAGAAGTTTGTTTTCACAATATGCTCATTTGTCAAATTAGCTTAGTTTTTCAAAGCTGAGCGTTCAAAATTGAAGCCACAACACAAAACAAGACAAAGAAAAACAACTCACTGGCCAAATTTGTCTGCAACGTTGGTGAGATCCCCCTCCTCCCCATAATCAATCATCATGCGCAGGCAGTCTGAGTGACCATTGGCAGCTGGTATGAAACAAAGTACAAGAGAAGGAATTTTAAAAACATACATGTATATTCTTATAAAACAAAACAGATTTTTTTTACAGTACAATCAGAAACAACTATGATAACGTGAAACTTCCAGCCATATACCTGCAACATGAATTGGAGTCCACATGAGGCGGTTGTCATTGAGGAGACAGGAGGCCCCCTGAGCCAACAGCACCTCAACACAGCGGGCGAAGCCTTTCTGAGCAGCCAAGTAGAGCACAGAGCGGCCTGCAGCATCCTGCATGTCAACATAGGCTGCAGTCTCAGTCAGCACACGCAGCGCCTGCCAGTGGCCCTTATCAGCCTGAGGGAACACACAGGAAGTCAGCCACAAATTTGCATTTAGTCAAGATTAAAAGGCCAATTACAGCCATTGTCACCCCAGAGAGCTGAATGTGAAAAACTTACAGCAAGATGCAGTGGACTGACTGGAATACTGCTCTCTATGTCTCCTAGTGCATTAAACGACATCTCCAGGAGCTAAAAAAATAAACACACAATGATGATGACACATCAAAAGTACAAACTATTTTGCCATACTCAATTGTTTTTCTATAAAACAGAAGGAAACATCATCCCCAGGGTCTTTAAATATCTTGTTTTATGGACCCAACAGTTCAAATTCCAAACATATTATGTAAATATCTGCATTATAGTAAAATAAGATAATGTAGGACATGGAAAGGTTTTGTCTTAAAATGTCTTTAACAGTTAAGCCAGTATAAAAACAGATGCCAGTTAATGTTCTGTTAGAAAACTAATTGACTAATTGCTAAATTGTGTTGTGAAGCGATCTCAGATTAAACAGAAGAACACACCAGCTCCAGGTTTTGCTTGTTGCCATGGTAAGCTGCATAGTGAACAGCACTGTAACCCTTCGAGTTGACCATCGATGGATCAGCACCATTGTCCAAAAGATGCTCCAAGCAGCTATTAGAAGAAGACATGAAAAGTAGAGAGGAAGCAATTAAGAACAGCAGAATTTAACTCAACAGCCTTGAGGAACAAATGTTTTCCACAAGCAAACTTAGTATCTGTCTATTGAATTTTAAGATGTAATCATATTGCTCATGGGCAGAGGCAGGAGAAGGCTGTACAAATAAGTAAAAATAAACTCACAAGTACGACTCCTTCGCCTCATCTTCATCATTCTGATGGTTCCCAGAAAAATGACGATCAACTCTGGAAAGGACAAGAAATTCTTTGATTCAATAAACTAAGGTCATTATAAACTTTATCAAGCTCATTATAACGTGTAGCACCCATTTCTGAGTGCATAATTCAGACAATTCCACTGCTAAAAAAGAGAGTGAGTTTTTTTCATCCTATGCTCAGAATATAATGTGATTTGACTGTGAACCCTGATTTTCAAAAAATTATATTTAAAGTATGAGTAATGGGAAAGAAAACAACAAGCTAAAACACGTAACACCAAGAAACATTTCTGTAAATTTCAAAATCCACCCAGTTGACTTTGTGCCAAACTTGAACAGAACTTGGTAGCTTGTGTTGCTTTGCCAGATCCTGAAAAAAATACAGATGGAGAGAGAGAGAGAGAGAGAGAGAGAGAGAGAGAGAGAGAGAAAGTTTTCCAACCTGCTGAAGGCTTGGGAGGCGGCAGAGTAGTGCAGGGGAGTACAGCCTGTCTGGTCAGGCTCGTTGACCTCAGCGCCAGCGCTCACCAGGGTCACAGTGCACTGGTACCTCCCATTAGCAGCCGCATAGTGCAACGGTGTCCTACGGGAAAGATGCAAAAGAGAGAGAATACAGTCACTCACAACCCTCCTTTATATTACATACACAGAGAATGACACTTAATCATTGTTAGCATCAGCAAATGAAAATAATAATAAGGATGATGGGGAACTCACCTTCCCATTATGTCCCTCTTGTTTAAGTCGGTACCGCTACTTAAGAGCAAGTTCAGACATTCAACATTTCTGTGCAGACAGATGACCATAAAGGGAAATTAAGTTGGAGCAACAGACGACATGAGATAGTGTAACATTTTATGTCACGTTAATAGTGCAGTGCCAAAGGAGATTGTGCATCGTACCCTCCAGAGGCAGCAGCGTGTAGACAGGTCCTCCCAAAGTTGTCAGGGGTGTTTATGTCAAACCCAGCCGATAGTACATGCTCCTTACTCATAGATGAAACTATACTATACAGCTGACCTGTAGGGTAATGGAAAAAAAATCTGGTGGTTACAGGCATGTCAAAGCACATATAAAAACATAGAAATCAAAGATTAAATGATCAGTGTGCAAGCTTTCATGGAACAAACCTGAGGAGAGTAACTTGCGACAACAGTCTGAAAACCCGTACAGCACAGCTAAGTGCAAGGGGAACATTCCATGAATCCCACGTCTGGAAAAACCAAAAACACACAAAACAAAATGTTAGAAATCAAACTCTCAATATTAAAAATACAAACCTGCTGAAACCAAACTGATTTATAGGATGAAGCTCATATACTGCATTAATGTTTTTTTTGAGTTGAAGGCGTTGCCTTAGTGTGTTTCTACAGTTTTGTAACACTATTATCTGCATCAGTGATACCACTTATAGCATTTCCGATACCTGGCCGTGTCTGCTCCGTTGGTCATTAGAGTGCTGATCAGCAGTTCATGGCCGTACTTAGCAGCAACGTGGAGAGGAGTATTGCCATACTTATCCACACAATCAATTTCCCCACCTGATGGAAAGTAAAGAATAATGAGTAAATCAAAGACCCATTAAGAGAAGAGAAAAGCCTGCATAAACACATTCTCACAGATCAGTCAAAAGGTAGAGTCACTGTTACCATTTTGGATGAGGATCTGAGAACGTGTGAAGCGTCCATGAATGGCTGCCATGTGCAGGGGGCTCTTCCCTTCTTTGCTCTGTTAAAAAAAAAGACAAAATTATAAAATCATATTCTTTCACCTTAGACATAGGTCAGAGATCATGAAAATAGAATAGAGTAACATTTTACTTTTCCAGCAGACTAATATTAATAATAATAATAATAATAATGATCGGGTATGAACTGAACTGTGGGCTTATAGAATTGTTACACTTTTACTAAATGACTTATAAATAAAACATTTTTAGATTTATATGAATCCTTCCATCTATTATGACATTTTATTGATCATGCAGTAACTTTTCACACAAACCATGGCAATACTGTCACTTCTGGCAAGTTAATGCATATATGAGAACTTCTCCATATCTACACACTTGTACAGCAAGTGCTTCTATAGGCAGGAATAGAAAGTGTACTATCTTTATCTTTCTCCATGTCCACCCCCATATGTTCACTTCATTACATTGGACAACGGCTGTAATCCAAGCACACTTTTTTTTAAATCTTTGACATTTGGTGTAAAAATAGAGCTATGTATAAACTGGCTATGACAAAGGCCTGACTAAACACAAACAAGATGTACTGGACAACCATCACTGTACTTTTAAGTGAAATGAAAATATAACCACCAAATTAAATAATAATTGATAATCAGCAGAGTCAAATGTACAGAAAAATACCTGCTGGTTGACATCTGCCCCATTGTTGACCAGCAACTCCAGACAGAGGGCACCGTTGGTGGAGACGGCAGCCAGGTGCAGAGGGGTGTAGCCGCACTTGTTGGGTTGGTTAACATTAGCGCCATGGTTCACCAGCTCTGTAGCCACAGCTTCCTGCCCCATGTAGCAGGCCACATGAAGTGCAGTGTTTCCAAAGCTATTGGGCTCATCAATCTGATGGTAAAAACACAAATGTGACACAAGATCAAATGGTGTCTAAAACCTGCAAAGAGGGATTTCTGGAAATCTTAAAATAAAGAGATTTCAGCTGCCCATGATTAAAGACTGTTGTGGTTATATAACATTTTGTCTGACATTTAGTAACAAACAACAGGGCTGAGTAATTTGCCTTATTTAATATATATATATATCTATATCTATCTCAATATCACTCACCTCTGCCCCCATCCTCAGAAGGTACTTTACAATTTCAATGTGACCACTTGCAGCAGCAGCATGAAGAGGTGTGTAGCCTTGCTTATCCTTACAGCTCTTGTCTGCACTGCGGGACACCAGCAACTTCACCACCTCCACATGCCCTATGGGAAACACAAAAGAGGAGAGAACATGTCAGGATCATAGATTGTGACCTAAGGACTAACGCCATGTTGTTGCTCTTCATCTGAATAAAACTGGCCATGAACAATAGCAGCCTTTACTGCTGTTGGACAAAGACAATGTGCTGTGCAGCACTGGCAAGAAACTTGCTTACCCAAGTAAGCAGCACAATGGATAGGCTGTCTCTCCTTCTTATCGATGGCACTCAGGTTGGCCCCTTTGTTCAGCAACAGCTTCACCATCTGACAAACAATTGAATTCATAAAATTGTCAATTAAGCGCTCTCAGGTTACATTAAAAAGACCTCAAAATGGGACAGCAAACGACTCAAATCTCACCTCCTGGAACCCACTCTGAGCTGAGTGGTGCAAGGCAGTTCTGCCTGTGCGATCTGCCATGTTCAGGTTGCTCAGCTGGGTTAGCAGGGCCTCTGCGCAGCGTGTGGCACGGTTGGCAGCAGCCACATGCAGTGGTGTCTGCCAGAACTTGTCTCGTGCATTTGCCTCTGCTCCGCGCCTCAGCAGCAGACCCACTGCCCTCTGGGGAAAAGGAAGCAATTACAAGAGCTTAAAGCATATATCATATCTGCGGCTTGCTGCATTTCCTTCAGTCAGTGCAGTATTTTGGTGCATAGATCCAAATGAGCTCTATAATCACTGTGGCTGAATACATAATAGAATTAGAGGATGATGTCATTCGACTAAGAGATTATTAGACTCTCTGAAATAAAACAACATGAGTTTATTACTTACTTCATTCCTGGAAGCAGCCGCCCTGTGCAATGGGGTCAACCAAACATGGTCTTTAGCATTTACACTGGCACCTGGCAGACAGACACAAAAATTCAACCATTTATAAGGAGTAACATGGATTTTGCAGTTGAAGAGTAATGCACAATAATTTTACACTAGGGATATAAAGTCGTGGCAAAAGGATAAGGTGTGCAACATACTCCTGTAACACTGATGCATAAGACAGCCAAGCCAAACATAAGCAATGCATGCATCTCACTTCTCTCTTACCTGATTCAATGAGGAGGTCCATTATATGGACGTCACCCACACAGGCAGCAGCATGAAGTGGCGTACGGCGCTCTTGGTCCTGTAGGATGAACACACTTCAAATCAACGGGGGAAAAAAATGACGTTTACTGCTCAGGCTTAACTGGTAATTCAGGGCCGGAGACCTTCAACGATATGGACCAGTTGTGCAGCGTAACAACACATACCAGTGCATTGACATCCTCCTTTTTGTGCAATAATAGTTGAACTTCTTCAGCATTACGATTGAAGATGGCCTGGACCAGAGGAGGCTGCAACACAGAAATACCAAGTGAAGTTATCATTACGATGTCTCTGCTCGAGATTACGTTAGCGTTGATCCGAAGCGACGGGTCGGATGTGACCGTCTCCCGAGCGCGTTAAAAAAAAAAAAAAAAAAAAAAAAAAAAAATCTTCCGTTAAAGCCACTAACTATTCGCTAAAATGATTAAATAAGGCGCCGGGGTGCTAAATGTTGTTGTTGGTTTTTTTTTAAGGTGTTTACTGTGGATAACCGGAGGTGATTCCCCCGTTTCCTTCCAGCAAATACTCGGAGCCCCAGCTGAGGCCTACAGGCCCCTTTCTCACCACTTACGTCAGCTAGCCTAACGGCTTTAGCTTAGCTCCCCTTGCTACGCGGAGCTGGCCCCGACCCGGACCACGGCCTAGACGAGAGCGGCAACAACCTATCCACTGGCGCCTGGATGCCGTGCACCGCCAAACGCAAAGGTTTCCATCGCCGCGGAGCCGGCATCCACTTGAACTAACGCGCTCCACCGACCAGCGATGCGCGAAAACAAGCCGTTGGGCGAGGGAGACGTAGTATATTGCGCACAAGAGCGAGTCTCCCCCAGCAAATAGACTGCGCCACAGCACAAACACGGAGCGCTTTCTCTGCACCGTACCTGGTCTGCAATGTTGAGTACTCCCATCTCCCAAACTCAGCCAGGACGGAGCTCCTTCATGAGGATAAAACTTCGAGGTATATTGCGGTGCGCTACTGTATCCACTTTTTCAGACTACACCCATAGCTGGTTGCAAACAGAAATGCGGTCTTGATCTGTCACTGTTGTTGTCTGTATCCAATGTCTCGTCTGACGATACTGGCTACGACTGTGCTGGTCCGCCTACAGGCGTGGCGGTCTGCCGTCGGCTTCTCGGGGGAAATGGCGTCGCCTTGTGGCAGAAAACAGGAAAAACGTCCACAAAGACGGGAGGAGGAGGAGGAATATGGGGGGGCATGAAGGGCACCACCTTGCCTTCGAGGTCGGGTTCAGAACCGTGAACGCACCATGAACTGTTAATATTTGTAATGTGGCTGCTTCAATTTAGGAACAATTCAATGCCACTGGCAGTAGGTTACACTACAACTGCACCAAGGGTCACTCCATATCAGTTATTACCCCTGTTAATTAGGTCTGTCTGTCTTTGCTTATCAGCAGGAATAGGCAAAAAAAAAAAAAAATACTAAACACATTACATTGAGGGGCATTTCTAGATCCTTTTTTATTTTCCTTGAAATTTAGTGTATGGTGTTTGGCATTGGTCTAGTTTCCATTTACTATACAACTTGGATAGTGACAAATTTGCGCCACTGAACGACATGATATAAACTGCTTCATCCAGTCACTGTTGCTATTTCTTGTGAAGTTGCATTTGATTGAATTGTTAGCATGTTTTCCTGTATAATGTAATTGTAAATGCCATGTGAATTTAATTAGAATATCCACCTGATTTTTTTTTTTTTTTAGTTATTTAGGTCGTTATTACTAAATTTATGTATTCAAATGTCTGGTTTTATGACAGCGACTGGTAACACGATGACAAAGTTAAGAGCAACATGTATAACCTGTTCTTCAAATAAAAGGTTTAATAATAAAAAAAATAATATCCACCTGTAAACTATTGTAATCTATTTTTATTTAGTTTGTATTATTCATTGTGTGTGTGTGTTTTTTTTAATATTGTCAGAAACGTTTAAACTCAATTATATGTTTATTACTCAGGCCATAGATGAAGGTATTGTGGGAGTCCTTTCCATTAACACAGGCCTACATGAGAATTAAAAACACCTCGATGCTGAAAACACATGTACATTAAATGCATAATAAAAGTAGACTTTATGGCAGATAATTATCATATTATTATTATTATTACATAAGAATTGCATTAAATTGGTCAGGTGTATCCTACCTAATAAGAAAAAGATCTAAACAACAATGTTTTTATCATGAATAAAACCAAGCATGTGTCTCAAACTACTATAATTAAACACAAATAAAAATAAAATAAAAAACTTTATTTTTGAGCTGTTACCCTCCAGCACAGACGGAGGCAGCATTTCACGGAGCTGTCGGGCCAAACCGACGATGAGCGCAGAGAAGAAAGGAACAATTTGTCCCACCGGCGTTTTATTTAGCAGCAGAAGGTCGTCGGCGGCTGGGCGCTCTTTGACAGCACGCAAAGCCAAAACCAGCTGAAACTAACAAAAAACAAAAACCAACTTTGTCGTAAGTTTGGGGCTTAAAACGTGGAGTGATATGAGTTTAGCTGGAAAGACGGAGGGACGCGGCTGTGCGTCGCGTTTGTTCGGGCTCGTTATGAAACCGTGCTAGCTGGTGCTCGCTAGCGTTAGCAGTTGACCACCGTAACTAACGGTTGTTACGTTGACAGCTCCGACGTGGAGCTGGTCAGCTAGTTTTACTCGCAAGGCGGAATTAACGCTACGTCTACGCCATTTATTTATTATTATTATAATTATTATTTATTTTTTTTTTATTAAAAAAAAAACCCGGGCCGAAAGCGGGGTATTTGGACTGGACCCACCGCCTCCGGTCTCGGAGCAGACCCCGGACCCAGCTTGTCGCTCTACCTTGAACCGAGGTGGCTGGTTCGATGGCAGCCACGGCCGGTGCCCGGCGGTTGCCCATGGGTGTGCGGACATTCAGTGACTTTCTCCAGATCGCCACTGTCGGCTCCCCTCGCTCGTGTCGTACACCGGTGCCGAAAGGATGCCTTCGGCAAAACATCAGGTAAGACGACCTTAACTAAAGTAACGACACGCGGCTGGTAATGAAACACACTGTAAACGACTCCGTATCTCATTTTGATCGGGACGCATCTGTATGCTGAAGTTGGGTTAATCCGGGGGCAATAGCCAATCTTCTGTACTTTGAATCTTGCCAATGCTTTATCAATAATGGCCAGTGCTGGTGACACAGAAACCGATTATCGATAATCGGTGCAGGTGCCTGCTGCTGTAATCTATTTTCATTATACTATTTAGCATTGAGACCACGAAGATCTTGCTGTGACGGAGAATCGTTACACTCTCAGATAAGAAAAAAACATAAATGTACCCATCCGGATAAATTAAGCTTGTGACCGCTCACGTCTATGTTCAGATGCATTTCAAACGTTTGTTGCATCACTGAGGAAATTACTTTGACTTTTGAAGTAAATTCAGCAAAAAAAAAAAAAAAAAAAAAGAGCTCGATTTCAAATATATTAACTTTTTTTTTAAAGAAAGTGAAACTAAAAGTATAGTCTGTTTTCTTCAACAGGACAATGATTAAAAACAGAACTTAAATCTGCCACTAACTTCTCCAAGAAATACAAGATGACGCTTTTGGAAGAGGTCTTTAACTTGCATGGGAAGTTGTGTGTGTAAGACATGCTGAAATAGCCCAGAAATCTGTCTATAGGAAGAATGAAAAAGAATTGAAAACTTGTTGCTGCAGTCAAAATTATTGTTTTTCTTATTTCAAAATTGTGACATTCTCCATTAGGGCAAGAGCTCTGTGTTTTTGATGCAGAGTTAAATAGTAAACATCTGAACTTCAGGGATGGCTCAATACCAACTCCTAACATCACTAGGAATAACTAATAATGTGGGACAAATACATTATTGTTGGCACTATATCGTTGTATTCAGTTCTTCATCAGCTAAAGCTAGCCAGGTTGTGCCACATCAAGATAATACATGTATTATTTCCCATGTGTCACCAATTGGATATATTATTGTATAGATGAGATTGTGACACATTTGATTTTATTACTGCATACACAGGAACTAAAAACCCACAAAACTAAACCACAAATACACAGAACAAACTATAGTTCTTATTCAAAACTATCCTGAAATATTGTATCACATTGATTTAAGCTAATATTGCCCATTACCTGGCTGCAGTAGGTAATGATGCTTTTTTTTCTGTTCACGTCAGATAGTACAGATCCCTCAGGTTAGCAACTGGAAAACAATTGTTAAGTGGTGCAACAGAGTGAGTGGGTGTTACAATACATAGCTTTTTGGTATTCACATAACAAGCTGAAATCAGAAATTACCAGCACACTCACAACACAGAGATCCTGGGTCAGAGTACTGTATGCATTCATTGACCTTAGTAGCTGGAAACTGGAATGTAGTGGGCCTTTTTTGTTGCGCACTGCACCTGTGTTAGGTTTCACTGTTTCCAGAACATGGCCTACAGGACATTTTCTCTTACCTTTTAGACACTTGTCGTCATGTGGCATTTTGATGACAAGAACTCCCAGAGTGCTTTGCCTCCAAGACTGGGACACAATGACAGCTGTTCCCCAAAGCAGAAACTTCATCAGCCTCACCAACAAAAGGAAGGAGTACTCCGAGCGTAGGATACTTGGGTAATTTTCCAGTTTGATAACAATAACAACTGTATCTTCAAGTGTTTTTTTGTTTGTTTGTTTGTTTTTTGAAATTGCTTAACTTTAAGATATTTTGTCTTAGGTATTCTATGCAAGAGATGTATGATGTGGTGGCCAATGTTGATGACTACAAGCACTTTGTGCCGTGGTGTAAGAAGTCCCAGACCATCATGAAAAGAGCAGGCCACTCCAAAGCGCAGCTTGAGGTGGGATTCCCACCAGTGGTGGAGAGATACACATCTATGATAACGAGTGTCCGGCCTCATCTAGTCAAAGTAAGTTACGGTGTGAGCCCTGTGAATGACTACATATCTGATTTTATTGATGGTGACTGTGTTTGATATTGCTGAAATATAAACTGTTTAAATGTTAGCAAGCGAGAGCAAAGACATCAATACAAATTTGGTGAATGGTATTTGTGATGTCAAACTGAACCAATTACTTATTACTTGTTTTTGTAGGCAGTGTGTACAGATGGAAAGTTGTTCAATCACCTGGAGACAATATGGCGCTTTAGTCCAGGCATTCCCGGTTACCCTCGCACCTGCACAGTAGACTTTTCTGTAAGTAGCCAGTCTAACCTCTTTCCTCTGTTTCTACTCTTTATGTTAAGCTAAGCTAACTGTTTGTGGGATGTTGGCTCCATATCTGTTGTACAGACATGAAAGTGGATCATAGATCTTCTTACCTAACTCTTGACAAGAAAATAAATCATTCTTTACATTGCATTGTCAATATAAAATCCACCCTCCATTGTTGCCATATTTCATGACACCATTCTTTCTAGTATTCACTAAAAAGATTATTTTTGTATCCTTTGCAGATATCCTTCGAGTTTCGCTCTTTGCTGCACTCCCAGTTAGCAACCATGTTCTTTGACGAGGTTGTAAAGCAAAATGTCGCTGCTTTTGAACGGCGAGCATGTAAGCTGTACGGCCAAGAGACTCGTATCCCACGGGAGTTAATGTTTCACGAGGTGCATCAGACGTGATCTCGGCAGCTCCATGTGCTCATGTCCATCTGGCCTTAAAGCATACCAACCTTGATTTCCTTGATCCACACACACCTGCATGATGCTGCGTAAAGCACCCCCTCACTGCTACATAGACATCATAGCTGCTCCCGAAGATCTTAGACATCAAACACTTGTAAGCATTGTGTCGGAATATTAATAATTCTTCTTCTCCTTGTGTTATGTTTGTCCACTTTCTGTCTACCTCCACTGAAGGGATCCTTGTTTAGCAGAGGGAAACCATTATTGCTCTTGCTCCATAGCCGTTACAATCTGTATTTATGTAAGCAAAACAGTAAATCATTGCAACATCATGCTACCAATGGTAGAGTCGACTATTATTTTAAATGAACAGCACAGTGACACTGAACAGAACGTCCTTCTATTATTTTTATTTTTATTTTTTTTAATGAAAGGTAGAGGAAGTCTTTTAGTTCACTGTGACTAAAAAGTTACCTGTCACACTGACATTTCAAGTTCAAGTGTGTCCAGTTTCTAGTGTAATTTCAGCACTTTGTTCAGATGACTATACTGTATTAGGAAGATGTTCTATTTGCCTTTTCTTTTACCAGCTACCTTTATTTCAAATTGAACTCTTAATATATTGTTAGACATATAGCTGTGAAATTGGTGAAAAACAATGTTGTATCCTTTTTTAATTTATCCATCATTGGTTTTATGCAAGAAATGTTACTCTTTTATTGGGATCCAACTCAAATGTGCCATGTGTGGGATGGTGAGAGTGCTGTCACTGTATGCTGTGACAATATCAAGTGCAACATTTGGAGAGGGGGAGAAATGTCATTTCTTCACTGGTTAGTCGTGTCCTCAATTAAACTTGAGGCTTGGGAAAGTTCGATTAATCTTGGCTGTTGTGCTGTGAAGATTTTTTTTTTTTTTTTTTTTTTTTTTTTTGGGGACATTGCGACTTGGCCTGCCAATTTTAATAATGCCTTATTTTACAGCCCAGCACGAGTAGTAGATATTAGGTGATTAATAGAGATGGTGGGAGCAGTTTAACTTTGCACAAACAAGAGCAGCTGAATGAACAGACTGGAGAGTACTGTGAATTACTGTCAATGCGATTACAACAAAAATCACAACTTTATATTTGATGAATATATAGTTTGCTTTGCAAAGATTAGACATTAAGGTGCTATTTTCATAGCATTTCTGAGAATCACATCAAATGCCACATTAAGTTTGATAGTAGTGGGATTTATAACGGATGTTGTAAAAGTTTCCCTTCTCTGCTTTGTATTTTGTGGTCCATCCTCCTCCTGAGGGTGAGCAGGAGGCTGTTCCTCCTGTCATGTACATTGTTAATCTAAAATACACTGGTGGGCTGTAGAATAAAACATCACTTATCATTGTCTGTCGGTTTCATGCTTACTTTTATTTATACTCATTATAATGCATGGATGTAACTAACAAAGAGGATAAAAATATATGTTTCTAGTGTTTATGTGTTGCATTGTTAGTGTGACTACATCTTTTGGGAATTTATATTTCATATTGAGGTCGCCCATTGCTTAATTCCAATGTAAAGGGCTCATAAAGTTAATTCAACATTTTATTTGCCACATTTGGAAGGTGAGCGATGCTTTCAGGTTACCAAAGGTCAGTGGAAGAATTCATTCATTGTGAGCTTCTTCATAACAGGCAGTTCATGTCATCCACATGCTCCAAATACAGTGGTCCTAACAGAGCTAAACCCTCAAACCCAGATTCTGACTTCAAAGTTGATGTGCTTTTATTATTAGGTGATTTGGAAATGGATATGGGATATGATCAATGCACGAAGAATGTTAAATCAACTGGGCGTGTGAATCACTGCTACATGGAAAAAAAGTTTTAACTTATTAAAAGATTTTTAAATGCCATTTTGAGTGTTATATTCTTAAACAATAAAGTATTAGTAAGTCAAATTTATACGATATCATGCTATCCAATGATCAGACTTAATATTGCACCTTTTTTTTTTTTTTTTTTGCTGGAGATTTGTGTTCGATACTCTGTGTACAGACTGAATTTAATGCCAAGCTTTACTGTTGTAGGTGCCAATACTCAGAAACAATGGTAACAACTTTCAGAGACAGTCAGAGCAGCAACAACATTATGATCACCTCCTA
>CM076651.1:3930036-4006716 GCA_038496675.1 Rachycentron canadum
AGAGGGAAAAGGGATGTAATGTTATAATGGCAACAGTATTGTAATCCTCACACAACTGATTACATACAACTGTCTTGATGATGTGATTGTGGCATTAGGCCAATCAAATGTCAGAGTGGCATATGACCCCCATTGTCCATAAACGTATGGTTTATTCTGAAAATGTTGATTTTGAATGTAAAACTGTTCATACTAATAAATACAGCTGGTTGTGGAAGTGGTGTGCCTTTACCCTTCCAGACTTGAGTGTGTTCCAGATGTAATCCCTCATCCTCTCATCAGACACCTCTCCTCCCAGCTCCTTCTGCAGGGACGTCAGCCACACCAGCACTTCCTATGAGATGAAGACACATTGCACATTGATGAGTTATTACCTAAAATTAACAACTTTCAAGTCATTAATCACAATTATCACTCACTCTTAATACCCCTAGGTAAATGATTATGACACTTCTCCTTCTTATCACCTGAGCACAGGAGTGTATGAGAAACAAGTAAACCCCATTTCACACAGGCACTTTCATCTGTATGTGTTACAGGAATCTTTTAATTGTTCACACCAGGTATGGAGAAAAAAAAAAAAAGCCATTTGTCAGTTTAACATCAGTATGTGAGCAAATTAAGAATCAAACAACAGCCAAAGCCGTCATCTATAACACTAACACCAGTGCCTTGAATGCTGTCAGACAGTGTAAATGAGGGAGATGAGTAATGAATGACAATAGCAACCAATTAGTTAATAAATGATGGCAAAATCTATTGAAAGAAGTAGAGGGTGTGTTAGCAGCCCATGGGTATATTGTAACTTCCCCAAACAATAGTAATAGCTCTGGCGTTTAATAGTCATTTAACTATTGAATAAACTTTACAATCTGAGGCAGCCTGTGTCAGTTGGGCCTTTGTGTTATTACTTTTTAAAATTTTTTTTCACTCAGTGCTCTTCATTTGGCGTGTTGAAAGTCAAGAGGGGAAAAACACCATCCCTAACTGTTGTGTCAATAACTAATATGCTATTCGTCTATTAGAACTTTTTAAACAGCAGATGTGACAGAGCTAGTGTGAGACAAAGTCTTTGCTTCTCCTCCAGTGACATGTCAAAAGGTCTCCTAAGGAATATTGCTGCTTCACACCAACTTCTTAAGCCAGAAAAACACCATTTTTTACATTTTGACAGAGAGAAAATGGTGATCATTTTTGGTACAAACCTGATTTGCCAGGCCATGCAGAGGACCGGCCAGACCATTCATGGCAGCACTGAAGGACAGGTAGGGGTCAGACAGGGCACTACCCACCAAGTGGCTGGTGTGGGCACTGACATTGCCTCCTTCATGATCACTAACATTACAAAAAAAGAAAAAGAAAATTTACAAACCATGTTGACTCACAGCAGCCTGAGAGTTTAAGTTTTCATCAATTCAATGGCAAAACTGACTGAAAATGTGAAGAGCGACCATTTATCTTCTTATCTCAACTGTATATTTGCTCACTGACAGTGTAACTAAACAAACTACAGGTTTTGTAAAATATTATCCATTATTAATTATTGCTAAACCAGCAACCAATGATATTGGGCCATAATTTCATAGAGAATATTTCCACACACATTTGTTCTAATCCCTCTGTTTTAAGTGCATGTACTTTTTCAAACACTTAACTCAAAGTTTGTTTAATTTACAAAAAATAAGTTTTTCAGGTTCACCTATGGATGGTGAGGTAGAGCCTCATTAGCTCAGTGAACTGGGTATCACTGTAGCCCAGCATGTTGGTGAAGTTGTGGGACCAGTCCAGGTTGGAGTCGATGGCTCCGATACTGCTGCCTTCGCGGTACAGGTTGCGATAGATCTTGGCAGCAATGCAGGGCAGCTTGGCAATCAGGTCCATGGAGTCTTCATAGACAAACTAAGAGAGGCAATGTAAAATGATTAGGAAACCTGACTAAAAGTTGACAACCATTCTAGCAGTTCTAATATAATCATCAAGATATTTCACTCTGAATCAACAGACACGTGAATTCTATCCCTGGTGTCAAGCTGCAAGTATGATTTAAGATGAGAAGAAATGGACGGAAACTTGCCTCCCAGTACTTGGTCTTGTGGACACCCTCAGAATAAGCTCGTGCAAAGCTGCTCTCACTGTTCAGCGCTGTGATGGCAGCACTGAACTGAGACATGGGGTGCAGGTTTGTGGGGAAATTATCCAACATGGTGACAACATGAGAGGGAAGTGCTGCTCTCTTTGCCCACTCTTTGGACACCCAGTTCACCTGGAGGAGGAGAAGCACACAATATAAGTCAGTGACCTGAAAGAGTTGCTTTTATGTTCTTCCAGCTTCACAAGCTGCTGACAAGGTGTGCTACAGACACGCACACAGTGTACTAACGTTCCTACCAAATACTATGTATAGTTACAATGGCAAAGAAGGAACATAAACTGGTCATGATTTAAATAGAACAGCAACTAAAGGGGAAAAGCAATTGTCCTGACTTATCCTCCTTGACCGATTTCTGGGTCAATGGCAGATGCATTAAAATGCTTAATATTAGATAAAGGGTAAAGACATGAAGGCTATTCTTTCAGTGAAAGGTTGTAGTCAGCTATAAAGGTGAAGTCTTATCACTCAGATTGCTCTCATATGACTCAGGAGATAGATGGCAGCAATAAAATGTCTATTCAAGGTGCAAAGTGAGTCTGGTTTTAGTCATAAGACAATCGTGTCTATGCAGTGCTTATCTCCCAAACATCTTGTGATCCACTTTCCTATGTTTATACGAAGGTGACAGATTATGTGATGCTTCATATATTACTTAGTCCCCTGATCTGAGATTTGTTATTCAGCAGGAATATCAACAGTGGGAAACTTATCTATAAATAAGACAATATCTGTTATACCAGCACTGACAGATAAATGGAAACGACGGACAGCTGCACAGTCGGCCCTCATTATAACTCTATAAAGTACAATAAACAGATCCAGCACACATCTCCCACTGACCTGCTCCTCAGTAGGAACCTGCCCTGTGACCAGCAGCCAGAAGAGGCCCTCAGGCAGCGGCTCTTCACCTCCTGGAGCTTTAGGCAGCAACTTCTGACACTCTGGGATGCTGTAGCCCCGAAAACGGATACCCTGTTCATCAATGGGGAGGAAGAGGAAAACACAGGAAACTCAATGTTGGTTGTGATAGATGAAGCCAAATTCTCCCGAAATGCACCGTCAAGTCTGCTTTGGCATACCGCCAACACCAGCTCTAGTTCCCCCAATGAATTTGGATGATTAAGTATCACATTCCCTAAGGTGGCCTGCTAACAAGATATATGAAAGCAAAGCCACTGTCACTGAAAGTTCTCAGCTTCAGTAAGAAAGCAATCAAGTTAAGTGCCTATGAGATGGGCTGGTCTCCAAGGGAACCAAGAGAGTTCAAATTATAGCCACTGGAAGAAAGTCTCCCATCCCAATTTATACTTTCTACCAACTTCGACGATCAGCAGACTGACTTCAGCCTGACTCATTTGAGGTTGATACACATAGATATTTGCTGTTTAAGAAATCAAGCAATAATAATCAGCCTGTAGAACATTTTACACATTTTAAGTACAATCTTGATTTTTTTTTTATTTAAACTAAGCAGCACATTTCACAGTTGAAAAATCAACTACTCAAAGCTCAGTCGTAGACATTATGTAATGGTGACAGTTTCTACATCACCTAAAATCTATTTTACCGTTTTGTCAAACAATTTCTTGTTACTGATCTGTTGACATACGCAACCTTATCAACATATCTGCAATAAACTAACATCAGGTGATGTATCAGCCTGGCGGATATTTTGGCCCAGTCCTAATACTGACCTCCTCAGGATCCAAAACAGAGGTCTCATACACCAGACCCTTCATCCCCCTCATACCTCCATAGACCTGTGGATGGAAACATACAAAACACAAGCACATACAGACATTACATACTGAAAATTAGCTTGTCAACACCAAACATTGGACTGTGAAAGGGAAAACCTACTGACTTTTTCTTTATTGCATAATATTTTTTGGGGCCTAAAAATTGTTATAAAGAGATGTCAAGTATTTGATAACGACAAGAGACAATCAAAGCTTTATGTCTTTACTACCATAAAATGGAATAAGATGTTACATTTGAATATTGATAATACTTTTACATGACAAGGACGTGCCACAGCTGAACGCTTGCTTGTTGTATGAAAGTCAAACAGACTCAGTGACCCAAGAAATTCTTCCAAAAAGACCCATGGCCACCAGCCAGAGGACAGAGGTGTAATGAGAGATCAACAGAAAAGAACAGTTTTTCATTTGTTAGTGTGTGTGGAGTTGTGAATCTGATACTGACAGTGTGCAGTGTAGGTTTGAGTGACTCAGCTAAAATGTCTCTGTTGGCAGGAAGCAGTTTATATTGTGACCTCTGAGGGAGATGACCCCGACAGTGATACCTGACACAGTAAATACAGCTGGGCAGGTCTAGACGGATTAGGTGAGGTGCCACATCTAATCTGCATCATGGCTGATGTCCCATGTGTTCCCATTTAAATTAATATAATGGATAACAAGAATCTGGCTTGGTTTTCTAACTAGATTGTAGTTCTTTTATTCTGGTCCCTTCACACACCTCTCGAGTTACTCACCATGTCAACAGTGATCTGTCCTATGTTGGTTTTGCCATATTGTTGTTTAAAGTTCTTGATCCTGGTCTGTTCTTTAGGGATGAGGTCTGCCAGAACATCTTTCAGATTCTGTAAAAACATCATGAAATCAGTGATGCAGTGGATCAACCATTTGATTTCGATATAAAACAAATTCCTCTGATGTGATCTGGGATTAATTGGATAGAATTTATGTGAACATTTCAGGGGAAAAATTGATCCATAGCTTGACTAATTACCCACTTTCACTACAAAATAAAACCCCAGAAAAGACTGAAGCAAGCAGAAAACACTGGATTTTAACTAAGCGTACTTACTGTTGTAGATGCGCTGGCATTTCTGGCAGCCACGAGGAAGTAGGTAGCATTCTGTGGAATAGACAAAAATTATTTTGACTATTAGTTTGACATTACAAAGCCAAATAAAAGATTTAAGGTCAGCAGCATTTCTACACTGGTAAAGCTCATTATGTGTCAACTCAGACAAATATGCAGCAGTTCAATATATTTTGCTACAAATATAGAAACTAATAATAATTCTTGACCAATTTTCAAACTTCTAACATCGTAATTACATGTTCTTGCTGACTATTTTATATTGAGCTGAGATTGACCATTTATCCTGCAGTACATAACTGCTGTTAATCCAAGCAATTAATTCAGGATGTTAATTATTAAGCCTTCCTTCCTTTTATTGCCAAGCACTTTATTTCTCTCTTCTGCAGAGCCTCAATTCTTCTGGGCATCATGTCAAAAAAGGTTTTTAACTTGCCTCAAATTTTAGCCCTGTTGTACTGAGTTGCCTCGTGGTTAGTTTACACTACAATTCAAAATCAAAATAAACTGAGGGGAGGTGGTTGGGTAGATCTTTACAAACGGCCTTAACAAGTAACTACCAGCCTCACCAAACACATTTTGATTACACAACTATAAAAAAAAAATCCATTCACAAACGGAAAGCTTGTCAGGATGTGAACATGCGCTGAATCAGACAAACATTGCTACACTTCTATTAATCAGCACAGGGTGTGTCATTAGAGAAATAAATATCCAGTTTGCAATGTCAATATGTATGATGTGTTAGCGTGGTTTTAACTTTTTCATCACATGGTCCTCGGTTCAAATCCAGTGAGTCATCCTAACTCGCCTTAATGTATGCATGTCATGTAATGAAATATGTGATATTCAGAAAGGTTGTCTGCTGCTTAATTCCTTCACATCAGGACTTAAAAGGAAAAGGATCAATAGCTTCTAATGTGAATATATATTCAGATTGAAGAGGCTTTAAATTTAATTAAACACCTTGTATTGACATACAGCAATTGGATATAATGGCAGTTTTTGCATGACTGAGATAAATCCCCAGTCTGAAAATCAGAGCAAGGATTAGTCAATTAGTTTGTGAAAACAGAATTAATCCGCATCAAATTCTTTAATCTTAATGTACAACACCAAACATTTTGTGGTTTTCACTCTTGATCAGAGGACACATTTGATGCATTCCCTTTGAGCTCTAGAAAATTGTGAAATGTGTTTTTTGGAGTAATTTGATATTTAAATTAACTAAATTGTAATTGATAATGAAAATAATTTGTTGTAGACTTGGACTGGAAATATACAATACGCCACTTTGAATACTTGCTTTCTAACTTCATGGAGGGTGGGCAGCTATTTCCCCTAAAGAACTATCTAACATTGAAAAATAAATCCCACATTACATTAAGAAAAACAAATTTCCATATAATGAATGATTTTTAAGGCTCATGTTGCTTTTTAAGCCTTACACTGTTGGAGGAACTGGGACGAGACGAGGGGACATTAAACAGATTAAATGTGACTGGTTTGGAGGAGAATAATCTTGTTGGAAGCTCAATGACAGTAGTCAAGTCTGCTGCTGACCACTGTAACAGGACTCCTCTTCCAGTTTATTAAAATCATCAATGGGTGAGGGGAGGAGTCTGGGGGAAAGGTGACAGCTGGCTCTGCTCCCAGCGGGATCCCCTTCCCATACCCACCACTGGTGGGAGTGGATAAAAGCCTGACAAGGCTCACCGAAACAAAAGGTAGGATCCTGCGTCACCACACACACACTACACAGCTGAGAGAGGTTACGTAACAGCTCAGGGTCTTAAATATAGAGCACCAGTTTCACTCTGTCACTCCCAACTTCCACTGGCCTGTGAGAGGTTAGAAGTACACTGCACTGAAGAGTAAAGGACTCAATCTCAAGGCTGCATTTAAAAGAAACATGAAATATTTGATTTACTGGCGACTTAATATTCTCTTATGTCAACAAAACTGAAGAGATGACCTTGTTGGAGAAGGAAACCGGCATATACTTTGTCTTTTGTGTGTAACTGACACCTAACTGCTTGGTGGAAAAACCTCTGAAAATGCATGCAATGACCATTTATTGTGTCCACACCCTTTTTTCTGATATTCTAATGTAGACGTTTAAAGATGTCAGCAAAGTGAAGAAATTTAAATAAAATTTGTCTTCAAATAAACTAAAATCTGAATGCATTCATACTGTCTTTGCTCTCCTCATGTGAATGACACGAGAGTAATAGCTCAGGGAAAAACCATTTTATGGTCAAATGTTATGTAAGTACAAAAAAAAAAAAAAAAAAAAAGCTTACTAATAAATCTCCTGAGCAAAGATTACAACTGATAAGAGAGAAAGGGTGAGTGTGACACAGGTTAGTGCACATACTTCTAATTACGGGACTGATAACAGGGCACAATACCAGAGTTTGTACAGAGTTCACGGAAGGATACCGCTCTGTCACTGATTCTTTGCTTTGAGGAACAAGAAATAATTACTTAGTGGGTGAAACAAGCTGATATGAGGGTCATTAAGTGTAAGCTATCTAGAGAGAGGTCAGTAGAGTAAGAGAGTTGGTTACAGTCAGTAAAAGGTCATTTACTTTATCAGTGATTGGCAGCCAAAGCATACTAACCACATAATTATTAAATTACCATTCTATAATGTAAATATGAAAAAAACCTCCAAACAGACATTTGGTATTTCAAACTGATGTTTGATGCCTGAAATCAAAATCAAGCACTTGAATCAGCGTTAAATCTTCAGTGTTTCCATTTTGAAAAGCATAGCAGATATTTTGGACGTCATTGAATGATGTGTCTGTAGATAATTTGCTTAAATTTTAACGTGAAGGTCAACGGGGGTGGTGAGGAAACACCAAGTTCAAGCTGAGTTTACAGGCAATTACATACTCTGTAAAAGGTCGAAAGCTCTTATTCTTAAATACCAAATAAATGGGAAAGATAACGCAGTCTGGCAACCGCCGGTAAAAGAAACACGTCCAGGCTGTGACATTACCAGGCCAGCAAAAAGAGCAGAGGCACTTCGGCTAACGTTAGCTAACAAGACACAAGTTCACAAGCAGTACAACTCAAACATTATAGCTCTGACTTTACGTGATGGCAAGGAGTAAAGACGACTATTCAAACAATTTACCCCGTTTCTAAATCTGGAATTGGCCGAGTTCTCCATCAATTGAATTTCACAATGTGGTTGACAAGGCTAAGCTGGCTAACGATTGTTAGCCTGCCGTTACGTCGTTAGCCGCTAGCTTCCAAGGTAACGGCCACAGCTTCGGCTGGGAAAGTGGCATCAAGGCAGTTTGTTCGTCCTCTTACCTTTGAATTGAGGAGTTTAGGCGCTAGCCTGCTGACAGTCAGGAAGGACATTGTATATCTGTGTAAAAGTGTTACTTCCACTTATTCTTCTCAACTAAGGACGCCGCTGCCGGTGCACCGCGGAGTTGGTTGAAGGTGCCCCTCCAGAAAGCAGAAGGTTGAAGAGGGATTCAGGCCTGCAAGAGGCTGCATTGCTGATTGGGCGATGGGCCGGATCGCTAAATGGCGTAGATGGACCTGATTGGCTAGAGCGCCGTCGGGAGCACGCTGATTGGTTTGACCCTCTCCCTCTGCAGGTGACGACAGCTGGTGATCGGGGTGTGTTCAAGAACAAGTTTTATAAAGCCTGTGCATTGTTCCACCGAGTTGAGTGAGGTTCACGAAGAACTCTCTCTTTTAGCATCGTTATTTATCAAGTTTTACCGCAAGTGCTCCCTCTGCGCTGGTGTAATTAGAGGCCATTTTGCACGCGGTTCCAACTCAATGGACTCTGAGCCGTAACCCTGAAATGATACCAAAATGTGATATCATGATCAATGAGGAACACGGTGGCCTGATTATCTGAACTTAATTGTAGCCTATTACAAAATACCATCTAATATTTTACTATAATCCAAGGCCTCCTGTATACTCACTCAGTTTAGGAAGTAAAGGTAATGTAGTCTAATACAACAGTTCAGTTCTGTTGTTTCAGAGAGGATCGTGATCATCTTTCTGTGGTAATGTTGAAATGAAGTGCATTATTCATATGTGTTTCTGTTTTTTTATCTTATGTAATTGATCAAAAGGGGATGTAAAAACAAACAAACAAAGAAACACCTGTCAGTGTAAAACAACACTGTTCAGCAGCACTACAAACTGCACCCTTCAAAATGTCAACACCTCTTTGTTGAAGGTTCAACAAAGACTGCACATCATCACCCTCATGAGGCCAGGCTTTATTGTAAGACTGTATTTGTTTTGGCGAGGCATACTAGGTGTTTGTATCACCTTTTATCTGTGGCGGCATGTTTTTGGCAATTATTATTAGTATATGTTCACTTTTGATTGGTGTTAGCAGATACTATAGAATGATCCTTGCTTTGAATAACCTAATATCAGCGGCCCTGAACTTTGCAGCCATTTGGAGCAATAATATCAGATAACGTTTGCTGTGAATGCCACAGTGGTTCTTCAGCAAGAGACCAAAAGCATTATTTACCAAGTGTTATTATCCCTCCAAATGGTTGTGTTAGTCTATAGCCACGATGATCAAATGAAGGAACCAAAATAGAGCTTGTTGCAAAACGATAAGATCAAACTTTATTCTCAAGGATTATTGGAAAAAAAAAATGAGTAGCTGGTTGTCTAGACTCACGGGCATTCATTTTCAAATCAACTGCATGCAGTTTACCAGTATGGTTTGTTCATAGTTTGATGATCAAGCCCACTGCCTTTATAGGCTGCAACGTCATGGCTCAACAGTTTGTCCAAAGAAATCATTTAATTTTGCAATACACAAGAATGATTAAAATGCCAAGATGTATAAAAACAGAAAGATACTGTACTTCCAAAGTACATACAGTACATAGACAGACCTACATATATGTTGCAATATTTCTTGAATGGAAGCTTGTGGTGTTAGTAGTTTCCTTTGCATACTCATCCTAATCTTAATCACATAATGCAAGTTATGCTAAAAAAAAAAGTGGATAAAGTCTACAAAATGTATTTGGCACATTTAGAATGATCCATAAGTTTCATCTAACATCACTTAAGCCAGGAACAAACTGTGCAAAAGACCCCAGATAACTTGAATTTTATAGATTGTGTGAAATCTGCCCATGCTGTTGACCTGTAGCACCACTTTCTATGTTAATCTTTGAGTTTAAGATTCAAATCTCTTCTCTATCAGACCTGTCCCAGTTGTTTGACTTTGTGTGACTGGAATCTGCATAAATATGAACGTGATCCTATAGTCTGAGCTGGTTTATTCATAAATCTGCAGTATGGAAATACTCAGGCATTTTTTACACTCATTAATAGCATTTTTTATTTTTTTTTTTTAAGTCTTCCCGTGTGTTCCTGGCTTTTGGCAGATTTTGTACCTTTAACCCTGATGGGTGACATTTAAAACCTGCAAAACACAGAAAATGCAGTGTAAACTAACCCACGTCATGCAGCCATTACGACATGCATGTTTTAAAATCTTTGTAAACGTTTGGCAGAATCAGTAGCCTTCTAGTCCACATCATCTCAAGTGAAATTTGTAAACAAACAGCGTCTCAAACATACAGTATAACAGAAATAATTGTGTGCAACAAGGTATACAGTACATCAATTTTTTCCAGACGTTATAGGAGGTGATCTGATGTGTTTGGTCCCCACTCCTGTGCTCTTGTGCCTGGTAATCCGACCCAAGGTAATGCATAAGATGGCCTACAGTCCTAAGAGAGTTTCTTTCAGAAGAAGGAAATGGAAACTCTGGGCTCAGTCATCTTCCTCCTCTTCGTCCTCTATGGGATCTAGGATGACGCTGTGCTTCAAGCAGGTTTGGAGGTAGTTCACCACTGTCCGCTGAAAGTGCTGGATGCTGCGAGGCTCTCTCAGGACGTGACCCTCATCTGGGTACAGCTGCAGTGAGTAGTTGGCTTCCACCTTCACCAGTCGGCTTAGGAGCTCAGCACTGTGCTGGAAGTGTACCCTCGCTGTGGGGATAGAAAACATAATAATAAACCTACAAATTAACTCAAAAACTCAGAACAAAACTGAACACAAATCTCACCATCTGCAGTTCCATGGAGAATAAGGAAATTCTCATCTTTCAGCTTGTTAACCTCCTCCAGCAAAGAAGCAGTCTGAAAAGGCACACAATGACAATATGAGTGTTTATTGGCTACACCTACCAAACTAAAGCAAATGCAGTCGAACACAACGGCCCTGCAGTAAATCCCACCCTAATAAAAGTGTTAATGTTCATATTTATATTGAAATTGTCTTACAGAGCCATTAACCAAACTTTATGGTCATCTTGGAGGCTGTAAATTGTGGTGCAGTTAAAATTCACTACATTATACTGAGTGTTGGTGTTTGTGTTATTTAGTCTGATGTAAATGGGGGGAACAAACAATTGGAAATGAAATTAGAAAAGAAGTATAACACAATACAATTCAGCTGCATCAGAAATTAAAACAGCTCAACAACTTTTGAACTTTAAAACGATCATGAAGACAGGATATATTGGAGGATTGCTGCATTAGGCTGCATTAGTTCTGGGTAATAAACCTACAACTGAGTGCAAATCCACAATCATTATTACAGTACACAAACCTATTTACACCTGAATAGATGAGTTCAGAGCATTAGATTTGGAGCCTCACCGAATAAACGTGCTCCTCCTTTGCTGGAAGGCCTAGATATCTCTCTGAGAAGGCAGCACCTGAAAACAGTAGAATAGCTTTTATTCCAAGATGTGAACTATTTCTCTGTTTCATCACAATTATAGTGGCCTCATTGCATGAATAGTTGATGACATGACTGCAGCTCACTATAAAGCCTGAAGTCAGTTATTGGTGCCACTGCAGCTGTGCACTGAAAGAGCTTGTCTGTTGCAGCCAACATCTTCAGGGTTAAATAACCACCAAATGCCTGTAGGGGAAACAGAGAAAGGCACCTAAAAAAACAAAACACGTGATAGTTTCCATGGCTTCAATAGAAAGGAATTGGGTGTACACATTTAAAAAAATGCTGTAACCTTTCCATAGAGGGCCATGCGACGATCATCGATGTACGGCAATTGCATCAGCAACCTGTGGAAACATCAAAAAAGCATTTCAGTTCACAGGCTTTGTCCACACATGTCAATCAAATGGCCTCATATTGTTGCATAAGTGCACTGACTCTACAACTCCCAGATAATCTTTGACTCTGAGCGAGCCCAGCTTGCGTGGATCCACAGCAGTGGTCTTCTGTCCACGGCCAACCCCACTCCTGCCGTCCACCCAGGCCAAGGCCACGCTTTGTGTGCTGGAGAGCACCTGAGGCCAGTCAAGGGCAAATTCCTCTGTCACCGACTGACTGCCGGGCACGCCATCTCTGAGCAACGAGATGAACAGGATCAGCCAGCGTGGTGACAGTTGTTAAGAATGATGAAAAAAGGTAAGGGGTCATAGGCTGCAAAACAGGTGATATTAACATCCCTGTTGTCTCAGGTGCTTGTTCAGTGATACTTACACAATGAGGAGGAGAGGGTGGAGGTTTGCCTCATAACCCTGAGGTAGCGATAGTTTCAGGTGCAGATCTGAGGGAAGCAAACAGGGATTGAATAAGGTCCAACTCTTTATAAACATGTTAGAATTACCACCACTCTCAGTCTCTGCCTGAAACATGTCTGGACAAAAAAAAGTCTTAATTCAAACACATCACATCCACCCTTACGTGGATGTCCCTGGGGGCACACATGACTCATGCTAATTACTTAATCAGCAAATACGATAAATGATTTAATGCTCTAATTGGTACTTGACTATATTTGGCCCTTCCAGACTGAGACACCTGCAGCGTGGGCCCCACTGTCGCTGCTGAATATAGTCTGATCTGATCTTTGAATGCTTGTGGCAATGTAACTGCAACCATTTCAGTTGGTTACTGAATAAACTGAGAGCCAAAACAAGTAATATCCATATAACAAAATGCTTCTTGGTTGTACCGTGGTTGTCTGCTGGAAGTGTCCTGAATAGAGTCTCAGGGAGCCTCTTATCCTCCAGGGCTTTAGACAGAGGGCTGTTATCCTCCAAGACGACATATCCTAGAGGAGATAAAACACCACTGTGCTATATTTTTCAACCTAAACATCAAGACAGACACAGCAGCCTTTGAGGTTGTGCACCAAATCCTTATCATCTCCATGTTAACGGCTCTAACTGAGAGCCACAGACAGAGGGCACTGTTCGCAAGCAGGAAATGAATGAATCTACATTTTGGTGTATTTGAATAAATCTCCCCCTGCTGGCTGTCATAGCACACTACAGACAGCCTCTGTGTGTTTGTGTGTGTGTGTGTGTGTGTGTGTGTGTGTGTGTGTGTCTGCGATTACATTACATTATTAGTCAGACAAACACATTTAACACTCACTGGACGGGTCCTTCGTGCTGTGAACTGTCACTTTAGGGATTCCAGGTCCTGGAGGATTTTTTTCCCCAAAGAGACAACATTATAAAACCAGCGTGATGCTTTCAGATTCATCACAAGTGTGTATTTAACTGTATAGGTGCGTGCATATATGTGTGTCTCATTTACCCAAGCAGTAGAGGGTGAAGTGGGTTTGATTGGGGCTGAATTCAGATCTAAAGAAGCCACATCCATCTATGAGGTTACAGGTGATGCACCGGCGTTGAAACACTCCGTCCAAGTCCACGCTTGGAAATAAAATAAAAAGGGTTATTGACCACACTAGAGAAGACCAGGACAGAGTCAATCAGGTTGAGTTGCTCCAGGAGAGGGTCAATTGATTGCTAAGATATTAAGGAAAACTGTCTGTGCCTAGAGACAAACCATTCAGGGAGCTGACTTTTCAGAAATAAATGGGGTTCAATAAGGTTAGACATAAAATCTGTTACACAGATTGCTCTGTTAAGCAGTGTTGAGTCTCTGAATGTACTTCACCACTCCACTGCTTGCAAATTTCATACAGGATTAACCACAGGTTTAAACAAGCCATCTTCCCTCTTCCATGATATTGAGCTGTCTCCTGAGACTTAAATCTGTGTCAGCCAATAAAAAGATGTGAGAGGTTGAGGAGTAAAAGAGCAGGTGTGTTTATCACAGATGTGCCACCTTTCGACAGACGGCCGTTGTCCACTGAGTGGGGTTTTTATTTGTTATAAATGTGTCAGACAGCTGTTGTCCTGGAGCATATACAGCACACAACAATCAAGATTAACATATCAACAGCTCAGTCTGCAGTTATTTGCAGTTAACTTGAATTATCTTGTGAACTATTGGATGTATTATAATGAAAATTTGTACATACATTCATATTCCCCAAAGGATTAAGTCTGACAATCCCTCTACGGCCTCCCAGTTGGTTGAAATGATTGATTTTTACTGAAATATGTCAACAACCATTGGGTGGATTGCCATGGACTTTGGAACAGATACACATGGCGTCCATAGGCTGAATACTCATCCTATACTTTTTATCTGGCACCAACAGCACGTCAAAGTTTTGTTTTATCCAGTGAAATATGCACTTGGGGGGACCGGTTTTACAGACATTCATGGTCCCCAGGTGATAAACTAAGGCGATCCACTGATTTTTCCTTTAATACCACCTTAAGGTTGACATTTTTGGTTTAAAGTGGAAATATTGAAACGGCTATTGGAAGGATTACCACAAAAACATGATGAATTTGGTGATTCCCCTGACTTTTCATAAAATGTCATCATGAGCTCATTCATTAATTCAAATTAGTTTTACTTTATCCAACACCTGAGTTTATGACCAAATACCTACTAATGACTAATGAAACGTTACACCTGATGAAAATGAATCAAGAGCTTGTTTAAAGATCTGAAACTAAAAACCTTGACGCCCACAAGAAATCTTTGTCTCTCTTTGTAGCATTGTCTAGAATGTGTATTCGGCTGAGGTTAGGTTGTTTTCACAGGGAAACATGCTTACCTGTAAAGATGTCTGCTTTGTCGGGATTCCTCTGTGCTCAGAAAATAGCTGATGAGGAAAAAAATGAACCACAGACACAGCAAGTTATTCAACGCAGCCAAGGAACTGCAGATCACCTTTGGGTAACTTCATCCTAATGATTCTGGATATCAATTATTCATGACAAGAATTTATCTACACATATTTACATACTTCAGCATTTTTATAAATTCAGCTTTGTTTCACATTTAGTTTGTATTTGAGCAGTGGAGGTTGACTATCCACCTCTACAGACTCAGGCATCGTGAGACAGAATGACTTATCTGTAGGAAAAGAGCAGCATTAACCCACGGGCTTTGGGACTGAAAACAACTGCAAAGATCTACATTGACTTTTCCTTGATTATCTGTGATGCTCACACCTCAGTCAATCAGCACACGAGGGGTTTCTTCCCCCAGCAGGATAAAGAGAGATTTAAGCAATAATCTGCTTTGGTCAAGTGTAAGTACGCTTTTGTGTTCTTCAGTGGCAATAAACTGCCACAAGCAAAGTCAGAGTCAAAGCCATTTTCTTTGCCTTTTTACTCTGGGATCAATGCGACATGTTAAAATGTCAGTTTTAATTCTATTTAACAGACAATCTATGTGTACCATTCACCCACAGTCTGACCTAAAGAAGACATCTTCCACTCCAGCAGCTGATATCATTTTAATTGCAATTATGGGCACTATTCTACTCAACCTGTCCTGTCACTTGTATATTCATAGTAAGGATGTGCAGGCGGATAAATGTGCTGAAGGGTGATTCAACCCGGCTCCACACACTGTGGCTCTCACATACATTTTTCCAGCCTTCTCGTCTAGGGCGCAGAGCACGGTGACGTCCCAGCTCCCAGATGTCAGGAAGCGAGGGGGGACCGACGGGATGGCGGGCTGAAGAAAAAAGTAGAAACAGGCATACATACAGAATAAAAATAGGTGCAGGCATAGAGCAAATGTGTGTCAGAGGATGGGGAGGTGAAAAAATAAAGATTGGCTTTGGATTTGATCCTGAGCGACTAATGGTTTACGTGAGCACCAAGTTGTGGGACTTAACTATCCAATAACAATAAAACACTTGCTCTTTAATGCCAAAGTTGCTTGATTCTTTAATGAGAAAAAAAGCTCAATAGATATTTTAATTGCCCCACTTGGGATGAATGAATTGTTAAGCTGAACTTAACTGAATTCCTTCAAAAAATGGAAAGGGTAAAGGACCAGTAAAGTATTAATCATTGAAATGACTCCTTGGATAAAGATGTTGTTTTGGTAATTGCATAATTAGGGAGAAAATAAAATAAGTCAAATTGCTTTGCTAATGCCAGAGGTGGAGGAGACTTTCTTGCTGTGCTGTGTTGCTGAGATCTGTAATCACACACTGTTTTATGTGACCCATGATGAGATGTTAACAAGCAGTTCTGTCAGAAATTATTCAAGGATGACATGGAGCAGTAAAAGTTAACAGCCATAGGACCGACCTGGACTGAAAGGCCGGCGATGTGGTGAAACTCTCCACGAGCGCCCTGTTTGGCTGGCAGGATGGTGTAAAACACTGAGCCATCCGCTGAAAACAACGGCACATCCTGTCAAAGAAAAGCAAGTCAAGACAAAGACGGGAGAGAAATAACAAGGTTAATGTCAATAACTCAAACAAATTAAATAATCATTAACCGAAATGAGTGAAGTAAGACTGTTTTGTGTGTTATTATAAAATCTATCATCTAAGTACATGTGCACTTTAAATGTCCAAAACTGTATCAGTATATTATTGTTAATCGAGCTGCAGCACTTATGACCTGTGTTGAAAAGTCGTCTAAATGAATCAAATCTCTGGAGTTTGTTGGATTTTGAGTTTTTTTCTCTATTTCACACTTTGAAATACAGGCTGCATCTTTTTGCATATTTACATATTTCTGCCGATATCTGCATTTTATGTTATTGTGTTGTTATTGCTGATCATTGCTGATCCAGTTTAATTTTTCTAAATAAACAAAGACACTGACTAATGCACATTTTTTTGTCTTTTTTTTTTTGTATGGCTGTTTATCTGTCCTATGTTAACACATTTTAAAATGGTATGATCCCTTGATTTTTTTTTTTTTTTTTTTTACACAATACTTTTCTCTAAACCACTGGAACAATAAAAAAAAATAAGACTAAGCATTTTCAAAAAATAAAAACTAACTTAAAGGAGTGAACCTGCTTTAAAAACGACTGAAATCTAACCTGAAATTGAAAACAAGAAGTCAAAACGAAATACAACCTTGACCAATGCTCACCTGTCGTTGATTTTGCATTATGTCCATGGCCATTTTGTGCTTCTATAGAGTTAAATCATACAATATAGATAAATGTATCAGTCACACCATTCAAAATGCACTTACATCAACATCTAAAGCTGATTAAAATGGCATTGTATAAATAAAGCTTATTATGTTTATTCTTTATTAAAAAATTGCATTAATAAATAATTGGCAATGAGCAAACTGAAATCTGTGAGGATTTACAGAAAGGGAACAAGCAATAAAATACTGCAGTACATCACTGAAAATTCCTCTCATGCAGCAAATGACCTTAAATATTAATCCAGCCAGTAGAGATTTGAGAGCTTAAGCAAATCAATCCTAACTCCCAACACTGTGTAAAAGAAGAAAAAATTCTATTAAAGCTATATATTGCATCGAGGGGCATTTGGATTACTAATGTGGAACGACTGATGGCTGCTCACCTCCGAACATGCCCCTGTGGTGGCCTCACACACACAGAGCACTGATTGGTTCTGGGCACGGTTCAGCCATCGGACCGCGAGTCGGGTGCTGCTGATCCAGGTCACCATGGAGATGTAGCTGTCTCTGAAGAGGCAACGCAGAAAATGATACACGGGGAAAAAGATTGGAAAGTGCAATGCAATGGAGAAAAAAAAAAGAATCAGCTAAGGGTAAAGGAATTTACACATGTGCAATAACGTCTGACGGGTGGTGTCTAAAGTTTTAAAGGTTTATTCTGCTTTTATATTTATAAAGATGTACTACCTGGCCCTGAGGGAGTCTGGAGGCATCATTTCCAGAGTGTGAGCAGGACCATAAAGATTCACCACGAACAGATTGACTGATGGGATACTTGAACCAGCCTTTGAGCACAAGCAGAAGACAAAATATATCAGATAAACTTGTGTAAGTGCAGTTTTTTACATTTGTTTTAGAAACACTACCAGCCACCACAATGTTGATCCACGACTTTGGTCCAGACTGAAATATCTCAACGTCTATTGGATGGATTGCCCTGAGATTTGGTGCAGATATTTACATTATGGTTAAACATCTCAACATGTACTGGATGGATTGTCAAGAGATGGCAGGATATTTGTGGTTACCAGACGATGCTTAAAGGTGTTGGTAAGTTTTCTCGGCTGCTGAGTGCGATT
The DNA here is from genome assembly GCA_038496675.1 of Rachycentron canadum. Classification (NCBI taxonomy): domain Eukaryota; kingdom Metazoa; phylum Chordata; class Actinopteri; order Carangiformes; family Rachycentridae; genus Rachycentron; species Rachycentron canadum. Next base: position 3,948,468 of record CM076651.1, read on the forward strand.
TCTTTCTGGGAGCCAGTTGGTGGTGACAGTGCTTTGCCAATACATCCTCTGAGCTGAACTATTTTTTCAGGGCAGATAGATGCTACAGTCACTTGGATATGACCGCAGCTAGTTGTTTAGCATGTTAACACCAGTAAAAGAAAAATAAGCAATAGAACTAAAACAAGTGACATAGTTTTCCACTGCTGAAGACAGATCTTGGAGAATTAACAAATGAAGTTTGATACTGAAAATTTACAAATAGCTGCTTTAAGACTTTGGTGAAGATTTTTCCTACATTGTTACCATGACGCTGACAGTTGTGTAAATGGAAGTACCATAAAATGTGGCTCAGACATTCATCCTGTGTCAAAATGTTAATTTGCCCAATTTATGACCAAATACCTGCAAAAATAAATGACATTTTCAGCCTCAGATATACTTTGTGTTTCGTGCTAATTAGCACATATTAGCACACTAACATGTTAAACCAATAGGGTTAACATTACGCCTGATAGACCTCAGTATGTCAGCTGTGAGCATGTTTGTATGCTGGTATGAGCATTCAGGTCGAAGCAACACTGTGCAGCCTCATTACAGAGCATCTAGTGTGGCTGTGAGTCCTGTTTAATAGATGTTCACCTTGGGGTAGGGGAAGAGCACATTGGAGGGATAGAGACCACCTAAGAAGTGAGGTATTTCCATCACGGGTGTGGCAGAGTTGTTGATGCTGAGGTACGCCAGCCGGGCCCCGTCCATAGACCACCAATGGGCGACATATGTCAAGAGCACTTCCTCTGTTTTAATAACAATAACAGTTTTTAATGTCAGAATCAAAGCAGCATAATTCTGCTCCTAATGATTATAGCTGCCAACTTGAATTTGCTGATTTATGTGTGTAGCTGGAAGACATCCTACCCTCATACGTCCAGTCAGAGAGCCCATTCAACACATTCTGCTCCTGATCGGTGGTTGTGAGTCGCAGGGGTTTGCTGGACACACTCGGTTTGTAGTAGATATCTCCATCAAACACATAGGCCTGGCATGAGCAGCACAGACAGAAAGCGCCAATTCATTATCAAAGACGTTTTGGTTGCAGGCTTCATTGCTGGCTGCCTGAATTGAGCATCGGACACCGTCCAAGAGTGAGAATGAATCATTGGCCAGCACACACGCAGCTTAGAGCTAATACATCTTTACTTGCCAGTTGATATGCCGCAGATGAGCACTGACATTGCAGCAAAAGCCAATTACATTACGGGGAAGGTATATGAATTATATTATGGGTGTTAAACCACCCCATTATAGCAGCACAGTCCCTACAATAACCTCCGAGTTGGAGGTCTTTTAATAATGACAAAGACATGGTACCATTGATGTTATCATTATGCAAATAATGTCATATTAAGGCCATTCATACAAGGCCAGCAAAGGTTGAGAAAAATCTTATCGTATTGACAGGATTAGTTGATGCAAATGACAACACATTGATCAGGAAAATGAGTAAGTGCCTGGCTTACCAGCTGGTTCCCCTGGGGGCCCCAGGAGGCATATTGTAGCACTGCCTTCTCCCTCTGCTCCAGCAGATCCCTGGAACACACACAAAAACCCAAACATAAGCCCTCCATTAGGGACGACTGCCCTGGTTAAAGCCCTCTGAGGTCCATCCATGCCCTGGCCTTGAGAGAGACACTGAGCTGTGAGGACATAGGCGCAAGATGCAGAGAAGGAGAACAAAACAGAGAATGGGGTTGCTTCATGCAAGAGTGCAACTTTTTTAGCTTTTTCCTATTTCTAGCTGCATTTTTTTTGCTTCCTCTGGACAGGCAAATATTTTCCTCCAAGGCATATTCAGGCAACAATTATTATTGCAGGTGTTTCTGAAATCCTTTCTTCAACCACTCATCAGAAGCTCCAGGGACCATCCACAGCTACCACATAGTTTTTTTCCCACTGATATAATGCAGAGTATGAATCTCAGGCAGTGAAATCTGAAGTACAGTACAAACCTTACGTTGGTATATGGAACCTAGAAAGAACACTGACGGATGAATGCATGTCTGACACGAGTATGAGGTTCTGATTCGATGAGACACGCTTTGGGGGGCATGTTTTTCAATCCGCGGGTCTGCTTGCATTGGTGACGCTCATGCCCAGTGCAGCCCATGCATTAGCATTCATGATTCCACCTACCCATTAGCCACATTGTAGATAGCATAGGAGGCTGTGAAGGACTGAGAGAACACCTGAAAGAGGTAGAGGATATCATCCACACAGGTATGCCACACAACATACATTTTAGTGCTCACACATGCTCAAACTCACTTTAATTAAGTGAATGAAACACAAATTATGAAAGTTACTGCTGAGTCTGACCTTTACAATTAGGCAATAAGCAACAGAAAGCTCCTTAGATGACTGCAAATTACTACATCGAGTGACTTATTGCTTTTATAAAAGGGCAGTAACACACCATTATGCTACAAAATTAGAAAGGCAAATATTCACTTGTCTTCATATTAAAGGTTGCATATTGTATTTTGTCTTTTTTGAATATATAGAAGGTCTAGGTGCAATATTAATACTATGTAATGTGCATAGTCCACAGGAAATGCACGTATACCCATATTCAGAGAGTGTAAGATTTAAAACAAGCCGTCAGGACTTCTGTAAATTTGTGATGTCACAACATATTAGTCATTGCTCTGAGCCATGCCTGGAGCCCAGCCCACCTGGAGCCACTATCCAGCCTTGCAGGATTTGATTTCTCTTAGTGTTTACCTGAAATCTATTATATTTTAATTTGATCACTGAGAAAATAGTGAACCAATCAGAAGAGAGGCCCAGACCCTTGGCTTAGTGACTTGTTGAGGAGATGTAAAATAGTTTCAGAAATACTTTTCTACTAATAAACCAATTAGTGGAAATAAATAAAACACAGGAAAAGTTCAAAAATGGGACCTTTCATTTACTAATTGACTGTAAATAAGAATGTAGTGTTATTATTTCACCTTGAAAGCAGTATTAGCGATAGGCCTCATGCTGTATGTACCTGTTTGGTCATTAGCCTGTGAAGTATTTTAATATTGCATTGATTATTACTGGTTCAATCAACTGCTGGCAGAAATCTCCATCAATATTACATCACTATTGTCAATAAAAGCGCTGAGTTAAAGAGACAACATCAGCGACGTGACAATGTGAAAAAGAAATACAGAAAACAAGACATACATTTTTATTAAATAGCATCATTACATCTAATATCCATCCCACTGAGATCTATTGTGGCTGGAAACCCTGACACAAGCATCAGCAGTTTAATGAATAATTCAATTGATATGCTGAAGAAGACTAAGGGACCAGAATCAATGACTGTGTGCATGTGTATGTCTGTGTATTAACTGTAATTGATCACAGCATCACCTGATGAGCTCTTGGTATTATATTGATTTCTACCATTTTCTTTTTTTGTTTCAAACAAAGGGTTGGAAACAGGCTATTTGCCCAGTGGCCTCTGAGAGCCTCAGCCTCCTGGAAAACCGGTGCGTAAAGAAATTAGATGTCACATCCTCTATACTGCACACTTAGCAGTGAAATTGGATTTTCCTCAGTGTTGTTTGTCTGTTGTTAGAAAATGCATGGATGGAGTGACACACGGGTAAAGCTGCAGGGGTAAAGGAGGGGAAATGAATTCTAAAGCTTTCTAAGTGAAATTGAAAACTGATTGCACTGTAAAGTCTCAGCATGAGGGGAAACAGTGTACTGGAAAAGAGCTGTCTTACAACAGAAACTGTAAGAACAGGAAGGTGAAACATGGGAAAAGTGAGGGAGGGAAGGAGGTAAAGAGGAAAGAAACAAAGACAGGAAGGGAGGAAAGGATGCGGAGAAGGCCGAGGCACAGGCTGACAGCCAGAGTTGATAGGCATCCGATTCTCAACAAGGACCGATATTGAGTTACAGGGACTGTCACTCTTGGGGACCAAAGGGGGCAGCATTGCCATGAGCACCGTGTTCAGTCAGCTGCTTATGATTTGTTAAGGAACCCAGTGATTCTGCTCATGATTCACCAACATGAACCCTGGTGGCAGAGGTTGTGTGTTATTGTGTGTTTTTGTGTGTCCGTGTGATAAACAGACAGAAAGACCGAGAGCATCTGTCTTGAGGAGGCAGAGTGAACTCTAATGTGGCTGCCAGTGTCATGTCATAAATCCTCCAGATTGCTCTGCTTGTCACCCAACTTTACACCCCACCCCCTCATCAGCCATGCTGCCAAAACAGGAGGGAGTGGGGGGTGGGCACAACACACAGATTAAACACTCAGATGATAGCGTGGGATGATATGAAAAAGAAAATGTATAGATATTACAACACCCTTTGCATGAGCACAGATATTGGGATCTGTTGTACAATACAGAGATAAGAGCATCTTCCCTCTCACCAGCAGCCCCACAATGCGCCTTTGATACCAACACCCCATCAGCATTTGCTGCAGAGTGCAGACACGACTCCCCTGGCATTTATTTGTCCCTAAACTGCACTCTCTTGGCAGGCACTGTGCCGCTTGACTCTGCTCATCTATCCCAAAAACCTTGGTCTCCTCTGAACTATCTTGCCATCAGTCTTTTAAAAACGCATACATCTTCTCTCTCTGCTCTTCCCCTCTCGCACACAATCACAAGCTGGCTTAATTCAAACGGGTTCTCCTGTAGGAAATCTGCTTTCTCTTGTTCCTATGTGGCCAAATCCCTAACTCACTTCTATGTATACCTTCTTATCAAAATCCATTTATTTTCGCCCACCAGGCACAACCCCCCCCCTCCCCAAAGCCTCCAGAGCTAATACAAAATCCTGAGAAGCCTTTTAACTTCACACACAGTCTGCTCATCCGTTTCTCACCACTGTACCTCTCTCTCTTTTTAGCATCTTTGTCATCCTTTGATAACCATTCTGATTAATGTCAACTGGGCAGTGCATCTAAGGGCAAATGATGCATTTCCCATTTTTCTTCTCCCCCTCCATCACAAGTGGCTATCCTCGCTGCTCCCAATGTTTTTCTCTCTTGTTCTCTGCCACTCTCAGCAGCGCGTCGTTCCCCTTCCAAACAACGAAGCTGGTGCCTGGTGCAAACTGCTTCAGTCAGCACAAATCCCCCCAGAGATAGACAGAAAAAAAGTGAGTGAGAATGAGGAAGATGAAGCAGGAGAAGGAAGGAGGGACCTAGGAGGAAGGGAAGAATGGAGGAATAGCCCCCCACAAAATAGCACACAAAATGCTAACCGTGTTCACACAGACAAATTCATTGTCACTGAACGTACAAATGGTTCCAGGTGGCATGGCCGCTGCCTGTGATTTCCTCGAGTGTGCATACACACTGAGCATACAGATGAGAACAGACAATTCCTGCTGATATCAAAGGAAGTATGCTAATGACACGGCATAAATCTACCAAAGCAACCCACAAACTGGGCAAAGATCTGAGCCCTTTCTCTGCATAGATATCTGAACACTGATTGGATGTATGTTAACCACTCAATAATTCAGTTTGGATGCACTGTGTTTGTGACGAATGTAACACAGCAACAGGCTCACACACACACACACACACGCACACACAGAAAATATGATACGCAGAGATTAGGGCAAAAGCAGATCTCTCTCAAGAAAGCCCAGGGCGACAGAAGAGACTGCACGAATGAGAGCCTGCTTTCATATTTTTAATTTCCTCTTAATTCTGTTTTCCTCTTTTGCCGATTACTTGCACATTACACAACTCGCCTGCCCTTTGAGGAAAGAGTCAACAATTTATTAGTGGTACGGGTGTTTACAGAGTGAGGCGGCTGGTGGGGGATGGAGGAACTGAGCCATGTGGTGCGAAAGTAAAGGGAGAAAAAGATCTGTTTTGTCTCCCCCAACGCTTATCTGAAAGCACCTGCGATTGTGATTCTTGTCAGCTTCTCATTAAAATTCCTCACCAAACTAGCAGGGCGATTTCATTATCACGGCACCAACTTTATCTCATTGATTCACCCCCTTCCCCCACATCCCTTTGCTACCCACTTCACACCGATCACTCACGCTGAGCTTTCCTCAACACAAACCTGCACCCTCCACCATCAGCCAGTTTAAATATTCAACTCCCCATATGTTATCCCAGTCATTTGGCGGGTGGTGTTATGGAGCTACAGACTGCTGCAGTAGCAGAAATCAGCACACACACACACACAAACAAGTTCTCCATCATGTCTCACTCCTTCTCTCTGTTGCTTATTTGGGGCTCAGATTAAGATGCACGTCACCGTTTGTTTCACAGCCACGAGTTCGCTGCCAGACGTGTAGGTTTGTGAGCAGTTTGTCTTTGATATTAGTGCGTAATTTTAAGGCCCTGGATGTTTTCTGGGGGTAAAAACCTCGACAGTGCCTTCTGTAGTAAACGTGAGAAAACTTACCGGTTGAATGTTATACGCCAAGAGGACAAACCTCTTGTCAGCGGACACTTGGAATTTAGTAGTGGTCAGATCCTGTAGGGAAAAAAAACAACAAAAGAAAATTAGACATCATAAACCTTCATTTGCTTTCCTGTGGAGAAAGCGTGTTGCGACTTTTGATATACCGCTCCAGGGGAGATGGGCTGCAGCACTAACTTAAATGTGGAAAGCACTTTGGAGCCACAGCCACAAGACTGGACTAATTCAGTGTCAACAGCTGTTGTGGTGTTATTTGGTTCCTAATAGGCTTTGCTCAGATAGAATCAGACTGAGCTTTCAAGCAACGTATAATTTGTCAAGGTGGTGTGAAGACAGAGTCTGGTAAAGTCTAAAATGCACCTAAAGTAGCACAACCAAGGCCAAAGTGACCCACAGGCAGGGCTGTGTATTTTAAAAGGTTACAAAACAACCTTCTGATATTTACAACAGCTCAGTTGAGCTGTTCTGCTGAGATATTCTGCTGCACAATCACTAACCAGGAGCCACAGCATTTCCTTATCACGCCAACATCGATTTGACAATACTGACGTTGATTCCATAGTTTGAAAATCGTCGTCTGCACTTTAAGGTCAGGTTTTCTGTTTTTGTCTGTTATGTGTCACTTCCTGTTTTATTTTGGCATGTCCAACCCCCCCCCCCGTCATTGTCGACGCTGTCCCTAATGAGTTGCACCTGTGTCTAATTGCCCCCCTTATCCCTGCCAGTGTTTTTTCTCTGAGTGCTCGCTGTCTTCTGTGCCAGCTCGTGTTTGTCCAACAGCTTCCTTGTGTTTTGTAGCAGTGATTTAAAAACAAATCAGTTTCCTCCCTGATTGTGAGGAGCCCTCTGGAAATGTTTCCCTGACCGTGAGGTATTGTGACCGTGACCCAATGTTTTGGCGTCAACATCATTTTCATATCCAACTAAAATTTAATGTCTACATGATTAAAGAGTCATTAAGAGTCCTCTGTTTTTCTGGTGTTTGACTGACGTCCCGTGACAGCTATAGAGACGTTTGTCCTGAATGCATGTTTGACCTGAAGCTATGTTGCCTTTTCAGTGACAGGACAGAATAGAAAACCAATTCATTCTCAAAGAAATTCTTTCATTGCTTTGCTTTGCTCTTATTCTTTGATCATTTTTTTTTTTTTTTTTGTGGCTTTCATTTAAACATTTATTCAGAAAACCAGGATCTGAAAAGCATTTCTTTGTTAGAAGATCTACCTCTTGTTTTTCATATGAAAAAATATCTTTTTCTGGAATTATCAACAGCAGCAGGGACGACAAACCATATCATGACACTGAGGAGAGACTTTTTCTCAACCTGACAACGGAGCCCTGCTTTAAGCTCCCAAGCGATGACCCATATAAGTCAGTCAGTGTCGTGCAGAGGCGGTGTTCAAAATGATGCCCTTGCTTGGAAAATTCTCTTTGAAGGCGCATGTTGAGGGCTCACACAGCAGCCAGATTGGGGGGAAATGAGCCGATACTGTCACTCTGCCAAATCTTTTTTTTTTTTTTTGTCTCAGCTGTGGGATGTGGAACAGGGGGACTCTGCAGCTTCTCTTTCTCTCCATCTGCAAACACCACATTTAGTGTTGGCCGATCAGTTTGTCCAGGTGTCTGTGGAAATGGGCCAATCAATGCTCAGACATGTCAGCTGTCCTCATAAGGTGTGTTGTTAGAACTCACCAGGGAGCTGTTGTCCAGCAGAGTCGTGGTGAGGTTGGTGTTGAGGTTGAATGACAGGATGTGTCCCTCTCTGGTACGGAGGCCCACCTCATTTTCTGAGGTAGAGACAGTTCAGGGATAGAAGGTCCTGTGTTATTACAGCGATGACTTGAACCCATAGAGGCAGAGATGGTCACAACCAGTGTCTCAGGTGAGATCATTGCAGGAGCAGCTGGATCCTTACCGTTCAACCATGCCACACAGGGGTCGTGAACTTTGAACTCCTCGCTCTCCAGATCATCCATGGTGAGATGGGAACGGAGTAACAAGTGAGATTCATCTTTAAGGACAGAGAGACTTCATTAGTTAGTTCATCAGAAACTCTTTTGTGTTCACAGACAAGCAAAGCCTGGCCTAAATTTCTGCTTCGGTCTTGGAATTTGCATTTTCAATGTCATCGTTAATGAATATGTAGCATTTCCAACATTTGTAAAATCCTCCCCATGTACATGCCTCCCTTCAAACAAAAGTTAAAACTCTCATACACTTTCTGATAGTAAGATGTGCATGAAATAGAGCTTAGCTTTAAGACTGGACGCAGGGGGAAACAGCTTAGCTCTGTCCAGTGACAACAAAATCCACCTGCCAGCTCATCTGAAACTCACTAATTAGCTCATTATCTTGTTACAAACACAAATAAAGTGTAAAAACGTCTATTTGCTGGGTTTTTTTTGTTTTTTTTTTGGGAGGGGTTATAATCTCTCAGCTACTATTTCGTGGTTGCCTGGCAACTGCTCAGAGCCAAGAAATAGTCACTGAGATTTTAGCCCTCCATAAAACGGGGAATTGTTGTTTCTAGACTGCAGTTTTAATACAAATAAAACAGATACAGCGTGTTATAGAGTGTGAGCTGTAGAGGAGCTGGTAGGACATCATGCATCCTTTGGAGTCAGGCTAGCGGTTTTTTTTATTTCTGTTAAATTAAACTAACCGGCTCCTAGTATTGATCTTCTCTTGTAACTCTCTGGTAAATAAGCACCTCCCAGAATATCAAACTATCCCTTTAATTCTCCACATCACATCCCCCTCTTTGCTTTGATGCTTTTACTCCCCTACAGCTCTTCACACTCTTCTTCTAGCCCTTTTTCCACGCTCTTACCAGGCGTGAGGAGGATGACGGAGAGAATGACCAGAGACATAACAGCAAGGATCACCACCATGGCAATTCCTATGCCCTTCCAGTTCCGCGGGGGACCGTCTGAACTTCCCAGGTCCTGATATTGAGGGCAACACACACACAAATACACAAACACTGTGATGAATGGGAGCACAGCCGAAGAGGAGGACATTAGCGCTGCTTCATTTCCACAGTCTCACAGAAATTTCTCCCTGACAGGCATAACAGCACAGGGAGCCCCAGGGGGATTGAGACCAGTTTTCAGCATCAGGGAAACCTCAATGAATTATAACAATTTTCCATGTGACAACTGCATAAAACTGTTGCATATGAGAGATCAGACTTTAATTGCAGTTGCAATTTTTTCCACGGCATAATTTTTCTTCACCATCGCCTCATTTCACCTGTTACATGACTGATGGGCCATGTGGTGTTGCTAAAACTGAGAGTGTGTTGCCTGAAACTGCAGTGTTGCTTTTATAGAAAAAGCTACTTTGGTGGATTGGGATTTATTCAACAGCTCTAGATGAAGTCGTTAACGAGGCAATAAAAAGAGAAGGAGAAGAAGGGGTGCTGTAACTATCCAATGAGTTATAGAAGAAGCTACAGTTGGCAGGAGAGCAAAACTTCGTGTTTAGTTTCAGGTCCTTGTACACCCCCTGTGTGCCATCAGGGGGAAGTGATGGAGTGAGCCAGCATCAGTATCAGTCACAATTAAACACAATTGTGTGCTGCTCCCAAGCTGCGCTCCGCTCCTTCATAATGAGTGGCTGGTGCTGCTGGAGCCACATGTCCGCTGGAGTGTAAGAGTTCAATCAAAGAGCAATCATAAAACTCAGCCTTCATTATCGCTGCCCACCCCTTTAGCTTAACCCCTCACAACCTCGTTGGTCCCAATCACCTCCCTCCAGGCGTAAGGGGGAGGAGGAGGAGGCAGACAGCGGAAGGATGGCATCTTTGTGGTTCACTGGTCAACAGATTACTGATCCTCTGTGCTCCCAGGGTGAGACCAGCTGTCCCTGAGTCTGTGCTGTTGGCCACGCTCACCTTAACACCCCCATTGAGCACTTCCTCTCCACACACACATCGAAAGAAAGAAAAACACACACACACACCATTACACAAACAGTCACTTCTTTATGTCCCTAGACTACCTGACTATCTTAAAGCCCCCGGCACTTGGTTTATTAAAGTGAGGACTTGTGTAACTGGAGTCAAAATGTCTTAAAAACCCATTTCAGAAAAGTAAAAACGGAAGATTAAAGGTCAGCCCAGTTGAACCATGCAGAAACACTGGGATTTCTCAACTTACTTTATGGCTCTGAGTTATTTTAAATGAAATCCTTGATACACTTTTTAATAATTTCAAAAGTTCTCACCTCTTATTAGAAGGAGGTGGATTTACTTTATACACAAGATGAATGGAGGACATATAAGGTCTGCTTTACCTCCACTGGTTGCCAGCACAGGACTCTTGCCAAGGTCTCATCTTTAATAGATCATCTTGGCTGCAGTATCATAACATGTTCAAATTAAAACCACTACCACTTGCACCTGCAGGGACAACTTTTAAGTGATGTTAGAAGTCTCAGTGCAGACCAGAGCTGGGTGATTGATGCCCAAGTCTGTATATCTACTGGCCTTTCTAACACCCTGTTTTATCTCACTCTCCTGCCCTCTCAGTACCCAATCTCTCAGTGAACCAGTGTAATCCTTCCATCAGATAAAGAAACCTACGGTAGTCTATGAATCTTTGATAGAATACAGTCAATACTGCATCACACTGCACCTTCAGCACTTTCTGTTTGACTGAATAGATACAATTTTAAAATACAGAGAATTGAATTTCATCTTAAAGCTTCACCCTGGGTATATGTTGAATAAAACTACAAGCCCTGAAAAGCAACGGTCATGTATCATGGTTACATTATCATAAAACATATTATAATTAATTAAATACTGATCTCAGGATCTCATCATAGAGAGACACATTTCAAATTAAATTCCTGCGCTTGACTGATTCCACCACACAGCATTTCATTTCCAAGTCCACCCTCTAATTACTGTGTGCAACACAAGGGCTGAACATCCTCCATTCCCCTGACCCCAGACATTAGACCATACTTCCAATTAAGCTTGCCTCGATGTTAAGGCGGACGGTGAGAATCCCCGTGTGAATGAGGAGTTTTGTCACACTTGCAAATGAGGTACAGCTGCGGTGAGCACAATCCCCAGGGACAACACTGGCAAAGCCGCCGGTGCCGACTGGCTGCTGGTCACGATGCTCGAGGAGCTCGGATGCAGCACAATCTGCCGGCACAGGTGAAACGGAGGATGAGCTGAGCTGTGTGACGGACCCACTGTATCTCACTTAGCACCCTGATGGACCAGCATATCTCTGTATCAATCTCACACCAGGCTTTCTGCTGACCCAGATCAAAAATGCATCACACATAGCGAGCTATCTCTTTTATTCAGCCTGTCTGATCCCATAGGAGTTTGAAGAAGGAGCCTGAGGTGTCAGTCAAACACCAAAGGATGCGAGAATGCAAATTGAGGGTCTTTGTGTTTATGGATAACCCTCTTGACGGAATCTCCTTTTTTGGCAAACCATGCAGAACTGCATTGAAGGAAAAAGGGAGCACTTACATTTTCCAGCAGAGCGCTGGGAATTTTCACTCAACCAAAAGAGAGAATCGATAAAGTGTGGAGTTGTACAAGGTCTAGAGGGAAACAATTAATAGTAGGAATACAGCTGTAAAGGAGACTTTTAGATAGATGTCCTCTGTTGAGCTCTTTTTCTTGTAAAGTGTGACACCTCCATGTGGAGTACTAAGACCTATTCTGACTTTTCTACCACTTTAAAAATCATACTTATCACCAGACTGGAAGCATTTATTAAAGTGCAAACAGATACCAACTAAGTGGCTCCTTTTTTTTCTCACTCTCTCTCAGAGCACTGCACAGAAAATCAAACAATTCCAACTGTATTGATTGAGTTTCCGCACTAAAAAAAGCAAGCCACACCAAACACAATTACTCAATCTGCACAGCATGCACCACAGCTAGGTTGTGTAGAATCCAGGCGGTGCTAAGAATTCATAAATTAGGCTCAGGAGACCTCCTTAACTCCATCTTCTCAGTCTTTGAGGCGCGGAGAATCCGACGATAAATCACATGCAGCAGAATGAGGGAACCAAATGCGGCCTGTTCAGGGATTCTGGTTCTGGATTTGCATACATCTAACCGCCCCGCTTTTAACATCAGGCAATGATGTTTATTACACATATGACATTGGCAGAGGCATCAATGAAATAACCACCACCATAAAAAGGTGGAGATCTATTGGCAGACACACGCAGCCCTCAATATAACCTATATGCTCCCGATTTTAATGATTCACTGTAATTGCCCACAAGGGAAAGCTTTGCATTAGTAACTAACCCACGTATATATTACCTTGTCAATACCTCTCACTGCCTCATTTAAAATGAAAGTCATCATTAGAGCAAGCTGTAACTTTAGCATGGCCAAAATAAATGGTAACCAAGCAGCTGTAGTAATGAGACACTAGAGCTCCATATTGATTCATATCTAGACTATCTTTCATCACGTCCACAGGACTTTATGTGCCCCCATTCACTGCGGCACCATTTCTCCCTTGTGTGCGTCTTTTCTTTAAAAAAGCAGTAGGTGGTACATACACCATACGGGACTTACTGGGCAGATTTTTATTTTTTATTTTTTTTGCCCTCGAGGCTACTATTGCCAGACAATGCAGCACAAGCTACAGTGAAGTGAAAGACCTGCCGCTTTAGCCCCTGCTGCTGCAAGGCTGCCTTTACTGTCTTCTTCTGTTCATGCTCCCAATCACACATAAAGAAATTACTGTACAAAAGGGTCCTGGATGAGATAGTGTTCCCTCAGCATGTCTGGCCTCTTTCAGTAACCAAGTTCCGGCCTTAGGAAACAAGCAACGCCCATAAAATACACATGGGAGAGCTGCAGGTGACATGATATCGAGTTAGAGTAAAATATGATCCAGAGTACATTACTTTTCACAAGGCTCTAAAGAAATACTGTATCAGCAAATAACAGCCTTATAAAAAAGCTCTCGCTACATGAATTCACTGTGCCATATTGTCACATTATCAGTGTTGAGAATGAAAATCAAAAAAATAACACCTTTGAGGAAACTAATTAAATCACTTTTTATTTTCTTCCTTAATGCCAGGGATTAACCAAGCCAGAGTGAAAGCATTATGTTTCTGTGGCATGAAATTGTGATATTTCATTGATGCTTTCATAGTTGTACTTTGCACCTGCTGTATGCCACACAAATACATGACACACATTATTTTCCAAACCCCAGCATCTTCCCACAGAGACGCACTTGACAATCTGTAACCCACATAAATACCAATAAAAATAAATACATAAATAAAAACCTTATTGAAAACGAGCAAGTGTGATTTGTCTCATTAATTGTCTTTGTCTTTCCACGTGAAGCGCATTGATTGAAGGCAGTGACAAGAAATGCTGCGACATTTGCAGATAATGGATTGTCTGTGAGCCCCGCAGCCTTGTGTGGCCCTGTCAAGGAGACAACAATGCTGCAGGATTATTACACAGACGCTTTCAGACAAGTTTCACTGAGATTGCATCACATTGCAACTCAAGGTTAGTGTGTCACTTAATGTCAGACACCACTGTGCTCATATTACAGGCCACTTTGACATAATTCAACTAATACCTTAACTCTTCAACCTATAGGCTCTCGAACACTTTCTCCACCAGGGCATGCTGTGTGCTAATGATATCATGATTGAAACTCTTTCCCGAGAACAGTGACACTTTGATGAGATCTGTTCATTAGTGGAATTGGCAGTGTTTTGCATTGTTTCACTGCCCTGTAGGTAAACGGATGCATTACAGTAACAATGTGGTGTTTCTCTGATGGTGCATGAGAAAGTTTTATTTAAAGGAAGAAAACAATGGATATTAGTTATGGATGATTATTAATCATGCAAATGTGCCTATGAGAAGCATGAGAAAGATTGATCTGATCTGAGAAATATTCCATTAAATCATTGATAATCAGATCTGAATGTGTACACAATGATTCTGTACATTGATGAATATTGAGTAAAATCCACCTTCTTTACTCTTCATGTAATATCTGACACTGTGCACTCACAAGTTAGTTCTGATGTTAAAACACAAGTCAAATACCTTTTAAATAAACCAGAAAAAGACAGAATTTACTTGTATGTTCAAATTCAATGGGAGGGGTGCGTTGAATACTAATTCAGAGATGTTTGACTGAATGCATGTGTCACCATGAGTAAGGACTCTTAATAGTGTGAGCAACAAACAGAAGATGTTGGTTCATAGTCTTTGTTCATTGCCAATACACCTACACAGCAGAGGGACAATCAATCACCCAGTGCAGCCTGTGAGCCCCTTTGTCAGTGCACGTCCTAACTGAAGGGGACAGCCTGCTGGGGCAAATTATTAGATCAGATTATTAGAAAAATGGGAATTGTTGCTGATGCGGACATTATGCAACAAAAAGTGTGGATGGGACAGAGAAGCGATTAGAGTGAGAGGCTCTGGACGTCGAGTTACTCCAGCAGCCTGCACCGCAGTGCACGGAGTCAGGGTGTCCACAAGATTGATGTTGACGGGAAAGTCCGAATGGGCGAAATGGCCAAAACAATAATCGATAGGCATCGCATTGTGGGCACACACGAGGAACCCCCCTGCTGCACAACAGAGCCCTCACATCCCCCCTCACAGACTGAGACACATCCACATCCACATCCACTCACATCTGCTCTGAATCTGACGAGGAGCAAGTCGGGATGAAACAATAAAAACAACAACAACAACAAAAACAAACACACACATACCAGCTCCGTGGTCATGTTCTGTTGAGTTGTGGCAATCATTGTAATCCGCAACAAGCTCTGCTGCCTCTGTAGCCTGAAAACCCGCCGAGCAGCTGCACTGTTGCACTGTTGTCTTGCGGAGCCTTTTCTGCATGCTCTGCTTCTTGCAAGTTTGTCCTCACTGGGCTGGTGGTCTCTCTCTCTCTCTCTCTCTCTCTCTCTCTCTCTCTCTCTCTCTCTCTCTCCCTGCTTGAATGACTCGTTCACTTATCCGTCTATTCCCATTCTGTTTATAGGCTATTGATTGGCTCGGGGATGGATCATGACCGGGTGTTGTGGGCTTCACCAGGCGACTTCAGCTGCTTCAGCATGTGCCTGAATTATTAACTGAAAGATTAACTAACACTTCTGTCCATAAACGTGTATGTTTTAGTGCTACGCTTGATGTTTGAATCCCATTATAATAAACCCTATAAACTCATTATCTGGGCTGTAACACAATCAATGACTCGTTATTCTGGACAAATGATGAAAGGCCTTATTTCTAAAGCAACGACATGCTGGATAACGCACCAGACATATGCATCTAATACGTTATTGACATATTGACCGTTAATTTGCTAAATTATTGGGGTCATTTTCCTGTAAGTTCAAAACAGCCACCTAGAAACTAATGACTGAAACTATTAGTTGAGTCGTTTTAATAACTGAGTATTACTATTCACTTAAACCCTTTTAAGCAAAAAAATTTATATTAAATTAATAAAATAATCAAGATTTTCTTTAAAATCAGGCTTTGTCCCCCAAACCTTTTTTTTTTGTTGTTTCTTTTTCTTTTCTTTTTTTTCTACCTTTTTTTTTTTTTTTACATGTTTTACCCTTAACAATCGATCAATTCATAAAGAAAATGGTTATCAGAGGTAGTGACAATGTGGTGGAAAATTACTACTTCAGGCTTTCTGGTAGTTTATTTAATTCATTTTTTGTTAGAAAGCAAAAGTAATTTGACAAAAAATACAACTTTACAATAAATGAGCAGAATAAACTAAAAATAATAGTCATCAAATCTAATATAGATTTAGACAGAAATCATCTACATGACCAGGGAAAATAGGGAAAATTGTGATTTACTGGTGAGAACAAATGTGTCTTGTTTAATATTGAAGTTCGTTATTTTTCCACTTAAACGCTCCAAGAAAAAAAACAAAACAAAACAGTCCATTCGCTAGTATTGACTTTATTTTGAAATTTACGGCAGGAAGTGTGACTCCTCCTTGGTTCCTCCATTTTGATTCTCTGTTCGTTTGTTTCTTTGATCGTTCGCTAACTTTTATAACTTATAACATTATATTTTTAAACTGACATTTATCATTTTCTTCTGTAACCGTTGCTGTTTTTATAGTGGCGCCACCGTTGCGAGAGGCGACCGTTACGTTGATTTTATTTTGAAACTTCGCAGTCGGAAGGAATTTTCACCTCGTCATTGACGCCGGCGCAGTGCTCGTCGCTCATTGGCTAGCGGCGAAATTTGAAATACAACGCGCTCAAAGAAACCGTGGCTGCGGAAGGATGCGGATAAAAACGAAATAAGCGACGCAAAAAAAACAGAGAGTAACTCTGGAAAACACAGCCGAAAGGATTTTTACTTCCCAGCAGTTCTCCTTTCAAAAACGGTAGGTAACTGTTGCCCTCTTTTGTCTGTTAAAATGAGCGACAGAGCAAAGTTTAACGACCACAGCCAACGTCTGACCTGACGAAACCGTGACTTTTCAATGGTGCTAATGGAGATTTAGTTCAGAAACTAAATAATGAGAATATAAATGAACCAGTGGGTTGAACTGGGTTATTAATATTTTAATGATTTGCTTTTGTTGTTACTTATTCTTAATGTGTGTCTGAAAATCAAGTACACATCATCTTTATAATCGCTGAAGAGGTTTTAGGCATGAATAGTTTTCATGTATCAGTTACCATCATACAAATGCAGTAACCAGAAAAAAAAATGAAGCAAATTAATGATTCCTATGACCATCTTTTGCCCATTAAACAGCACCAGTTCCAATACAGTTATTCAAGGTACTTAACAGGTAGTTTGCTCCAGGCATTTTGGGACACCACAGTTCTTCCATGGATTAAGGCTATCCCAGTGTTTTCTGTGTATTCGTGTAATCCCAGGCTGACTCCATGATGATCAGCACCATCTGTTGCAGGAATGTGGATCTTTATGACTGAGTATGTTTGCGGTTGTTGTCATGCTGCAGGATAAATTTGGGACAGATTCCCTGATGGCATAAAGCGAGATAAGAAACTGCCTAAAACCTTTGTGCAGTAGTGTTTACTTAACGACAACCTTCCTTATTCTTTGAGTTAAATGCATTTAACTTATAATGAATCTTTTTAAGGGTCTTGGGAAACAGAGCATAATGGAAACTGCTGTACTGAGTCTCCAGAGCTTATATGATAAGCTGAGGACGCAAGTTGACGTTCTCAATGAGAACATAGAGCCCAGTGAGTATTTTTATGGTTACTGGTTTTATCTTTATGATGCATCATTTGACACAGTTCACAATACAGACATTTGGCTTATTACTATGTGTATCTGTTTCTTCAGACTTCATTCAGATGGCACAAAATTTTGATGACTGCCGTCGCAAATGGCTGAGGGCAGAACAGGACCTAGGATCTTGCAAAGAGATTCTCACAAAAACAGAGACGGAGAGGGGAGCCTTGGAGGTCAAACTGAAACATGCTCGCAACCAAGTAGATGTGGAGATCCGGCGCAGGCAAAAGGCTGAGGCTGACTGCGAGAAGTTGGTATGTTGGATTGTCAATATGTTCAGTCTTTTATTTCACCTGGTTCAAGGAGTTTCTTATGTGTGCACTGTTTTCATTTCTATAATACAGGACCGTCAAATTCAATTGATTCGTGACCTCCTGACCAGTGAAGGATCCACCAACAGCATCCAGCTTAGTGCAGAGCAGCGCTCAGCTCTGGCCTTCCTGAACACAAACTGTCAGGCAGCAGCCAACCTGAATACTAGCCGGAAGTAAGAAACTCACAAATACATGATGTTTAAAGTTCCAACAATATGTACTTCCTGTTTCTGGCAATGAAGAGCTTCTACGTTTCTTTTAAACTTATCTCACATCTGTGGTGTGTCTCCTGGTTTAGCTGTTGTTTTAACCATATGTTGAATCACAGAGTTAGAACATTCAGGATGGTCCACTCCTGTGGGGGGTTCATTTGCATGTGGGAACATGCGACACTAGAGACTCGGATGCAATACAGCATTGTAATCGCAAGATAACTTTAAAGTGGGGAAGTCATTTCCCCCCATCTGTTTTTATCACGATCTATTTATCACATGAATGCACCCCTACACAGTTTAAAATCACTTTCAATCCCATTTCTATCTAGATTTTTTTAAAGCTGGAATTACAAATAGAACAGTTTGCAAAAAATGTTTTGGATAGAGGCAAATGCTTTGGACTTGGTAATTCAAACACTGCTGTGACTGTCTAAACATCTTTTCTGTTCCCTCTCATAGACTGGTGACGATAGATGAATCGGCCTCTATCCTGTCAGATATCAGCTATGACAAAACGGATGACTCCCTTGTAAGTACTTTACTTGTCAACATCATCTGGAGTGAAAGCAAATTGAATGTACTGTAAAATAACCTCATTTAATTCTGAAATCTGATACTGATTTTCTGTTTGATATGTGACAGGATTGGGACTCCTCAGTCGTGAGGACAGTGCGACTTAAAAAACGAGAAAAAAGGGTATGTTAAGCATACGTGGTCTCTTTAAACTTTAGTTTTTAGAAGAATGGTTTAAAGAAGAAAGTCCACCAGTATAAATGTCGTCTGCAATTTTGATTTCAGCGCTCCTCAAGAAATCACGTGGATGGTCCTCCAGTTGCCTCCAAAAGGTCTCGATCAACAGGCAGAACTTCAGAGATGGTAGTGGTTCTTGATTCAGTCTGGATATTGTCATCCCTTTAAAAAAACAAACAAACAAAAAAAACAGTCCTGATATAGTTTGGTTATGTGAGTTGATTTTTATTTTTTTAAAATAATTTTTCACAGGGAAATGAGACCCTGGTGACAAAGACTACAGTAACTGTCCCTGTAAATGGAGGACCTGTTGAGGCAATTTCCACCATCGAGACGGTTCCTTACTGGACTCGCAGCAGGAGAAGGACTGGTAAGATATCTATTATAATAGAAAGTGTATCCTTCTTACTTCATACAAGGCTAATGGTTCTTAGCTCAAATTATCTTATTAATTCTCATCCATCTAACCTGGCTCTGAAGACAAAACTGAAAAATTCATTCAGGATTCAGGAGACCCAATTTCTTATAGCCTGTTGAGAACAATTATATTGTACTTTTTCACTGTTCAAAGTCAGTGTGAATATCTTGTCATCATTCTGTCCTAAATTATTTATTACTCTTAGAAGAAATCTAGTAAAAGAATACTTTTATTTTGAAGTATCCAGCTTTCAAATTCTCATCCATCAAGTTAATGTATTGTTAGTGTGTTTTCAAGACATGTTTGTTAATGGAGACTGTGCTTGTTGATACATTATTTGAAAAAATGCTCTCAGCATTTTTATGGATATCTTCAGTGTAAATATATGCGGCAACAGTGATCCCACAGTATATTTTCCAAAAATTGCAGGATGTTTTATATGGTGTGCAACACACAGGTATTGATCTCCTATCTTTCCCTGTTTAGCTGCCATGGAGTGGGACTCTGACTCTGTCAAGTCTGTTGATGTCTTCAAGCAGCCTGCCAACCCTGAGGGAGAGATAAGAGCCCACCCCAGCACTCCACAGAGCAATGGAGGTGTCCGTCTTCACGAATTTGTCTCCAAAACGGTAATGCCTCTGGTTTGAAGGTCTAACAATAATTCTGCTGAAGTTTTCTCAAACCTCATTGAAGCTCAATGCACACGTAGCTGTGGACCCACACTTCACTTCTAATGTTGTTTACAGGTCATTAAGCCCGAGTCCTGCGTGCCCTGTGGAAAGAGGATCAAGTTTGGGAAGATTTCACTGAAGTGTCGTGACTGCAGGGTGGTGTCGCACCCTGAGTGTCGTGAGCGTTGCCCTCTGCCATGCATCCCCAATCTGGGCGCCACACCTGTCAAAATTGGGGAGGTGTGTGAAAACGTTTTCATGACATTTCTGTTTTGATATGCAGGCACATGTACACATTTTTTTTCCATCTGAACCGATTACAGTGCTGACAGTTTACCTCATTTCTCATTCATTACCAGGGCGTGCTTGCAGACTACGTTTCAGACACATCACCCATGATTCCCCCTCTCGTGGTCCACTGTGTCAGTGAGATCGAGCAAAGAGGCCTGCATGAGGTGAGTGGTGTTTTCCATGTGTAGAAATGTGAAAGACAGTACAGCCTGACATCTCAGAAGTTATTTTTAATGTCTTCCCCTTAAGCTGAGATAGAGCTGTAACTAAGATTTAACAATCTGTTCCTAGGAGATTAAATTTGTAATTGGGCTGTGGAAGCCCTCCAAATCTGTTGAAGGCTCTGAGACTGTACTGCTGTCTCTTCTTTTCTTTCTATGTTTTGTTGCTGTCTAACTTTCTGTGGCATTTTTTTTCCAGAGATGATCATGAAATGTTGCCTCAAAAAAAGTACCCTTGATCTCATTTGCTCTTAACCATACAAATTGTATTGCTTAATGTAGACTTCAGAAGTATTGCACCATTAGAAATTCATCATAAATCAGTGACTTCAAAAAATGTGAGGATTCAGTGCTCTTATTGTTGTATCTCTTTTTAAATCAATATTTTTATGGGGCATGTTATGCCTTTATAAGATGATGATATTAAAGAGGCAGACTGCTTATGCGTTGTTGGCTGCATGTCTCACATGTTTGTTTGTTTTTTGTTTGTTTGTTTTTTTTTATGTGTGTGTTTTGTTTTTTCCACCCCTCACCCTTCCAGTCTGTTAAGGTTTTCAAAAATCCTCCCAAATTTACGTTTAAGTTTTGATGAAGATTTGGCTCGTGCAGTCACACAGTCTATATACGTCTGTTGCTGTTTTCTTTGCAGGGAATTAGCAATTTTAATGACAGTGCTTGCCTGCCCACATGCAAATGTTCCACCAAGACATCTGGACTGTTGATAGGATACAACACTTTAACATTTTAAATGCATCACCTTGGACTGTGAGGAGGTGTAACTGGCATTTATTTCACTATTTTCTAGCCTGTGGCAGATTAATTGACCGTGAAAGCAGCCCAAAGAAAATTAATTGAAACAATAGATAAAAAAATAATTGTGTTGTATTTTCTTCCCTCTCAGGCTGGACTTTACCGCCTGTCCGGGGCAGATCGCACAGTGAAGGAGCTGAAGGAGAAGTTCCTCCGCAGCAAAACCGTTCCCGTGCTGAGCAAGGTGGATGATATCCATGCCATCACTGGTCTCCTCAAGGACTTCCTGAGGAACCTGAAGGAGCCTATTCTCACCTTCCGCCTGAACCGTCCCTTCATGGAGGCGGCCGGTATGTGTGTGTGACCATTTTTAGGAAAGATGGCACAGTTGTTTTTTACAGTTTATAGTAGAACTTGAAATAACTACAACTTTGTAACTTCTTAATAGACGGCAGAAATGTACCCAACAGACCCATTAAATGCAGGTTTCACAAGTTGTTTCTATTTTGTTTCTTTCTGTTTGTTCTGAACAGCGATGCAAACTTTAGGCGAGAAGTTGCCCAGAATAAACAAAGAGATTGATCTTTCAGTCTGTTAGCATTTTGAGTATTTGTTCCTGGAGTCAGACACATTTTCTTGCAGGTTGTTATTGAATTCACACAAGCTCCCATTTCTTGGTCTTTGCTGACAAAATTGTTTTCTTTGTTGTCCCTCAGAGGTTTCAGATGATGACAACAGCATTGCTCTGATGTACCAAACCATTAGTGACCTGCCACAACCCAACAGAGACACTCTGGCTTTCTTAGTCCTTCACCTTCAGAGGTTGGCAGCTACTCTCCTCTAAATAACGTACTAAAATACCTAAGTGAGCTGTGTTATCCATGTGCAGCTAATTAAAAAAAAAAAAAAAAAAAAAGCACTTGCTGCACTTTGATGCCCTGCTTGTTCCTGCTAGTCTCTGTAAATGACGTTTGAATTATCCTGTATCCTCTAAATTTAATTACATTAAACTGCTTTTGGCTAAAAAAAAGCTATTTATTTTTGATCTGATTTACAGACAGAGTAACTTGTTTTCTTAGAAATTCAGTTAGCTGTATTTTACCTAAAATACACCAATGACTATTGCTACCTGATGTCATATAAATCAAACTGACATAGTTAAATCTGATAAAATCTTTCAGAGTTGCTGACAGTTTGGACACTAAGATGGACATCAGTAACCTGGCTCGAGTGTTTGGTCCAACTATTGTGGGTCATGCTATTCCCAACCCAGAGCCCATGACAATCCTACAGGACACCAAACGGCAGCCTAAGGTAGGCAGATAATTTGGCGGCCCTGTGGTTACCATGGTAATGGTGTGTAGGGAGGGTTTAATGCCGCAGGTCCCAGAATTATGCAGGAAGCAAACGCTTGTTGAGCAGGTAATTTGTCAGAAGCACAACAAAAAAAGAAACTAGTGTATATTTATAATGCAGCTTAACAAACTTGTATTGTTTTGTCATGAGAGCAATGATTGAGCTTTTCCATCGTGCCATTAGAAGCCAGGACCTAGATTTCATGCTGGGCCTGATGGCAGCAGGGAGAGGTTAGTAGTCTCCTTTGACTACATCACCACAATAAAAACCAATATTTCACCAATGATGTCTTATAATTGGTTACTAATGTAAACACTGAAGCTTGATAGCACAGACTCATTGTTCCCTTGTGTTTGTGGAGGCATCTAAAACCAGCATAGGAATGAGGGACATATCAAATGTCCATGAGAACTAATAGAGTTAATACACGGACTGTAAATGTATTGCATGGCTACAGCTGGTGCAATGAAGACTGTAAAATGAAATCTTGAAATAGAAAATTTAATTTTCTTTTATGTGGAATGTTTACTACTAATGTCATAAAGTCAAGATGAGGTTTTAATATTAAAGTATTAAAAGATTGTTTTATGATCAATAATTGTTATCACAATAAGTAGCAAGAATATTTTGTGCTTTTAAAAGTTTTGTAAACCTGCTTTAATGTAGGAGACTGAGCCCCCACAGTTAGAGACCACCCAAAATCTCTTTGCTATATGATATTACACTCATCACAATCATCACCATACAGTGGATTTTTAATAATTCCCCTCTGTCTTGCTCAAGGCATCTTTGTAACTAGCGTGGCTTTACTCAAAGGGGATGAGGCAACACACTGAAATAACTCTGATCTTTTTCATTTCTATCCTCCTCTGTTCAGGTTGTGGAGCGTCTCTTGGGTCTGCCGGTGGAATACTGGAGCCAGTTTTTGATGGCAGAAAACGAGCAGCCGAACTTGGACCATCTGATCATCGAGAACGCAAACTGCTATGCCACCCCTGAGAGAGGTGTGGGCACGGGCACTAAACTTTGTGTGTTGTTGTCCAGTGTTTATATGAGTGTGGACACAGTTGTTGACTGGCTGACATTTTGTGGTAATGTTTGTTCTTTTGCAGTGAGCATGCTGGGACCCTTGACTACTCCAGAGCACCAGCTCAATAAAACCCCCTCCTCCAGCTCCTTGTCTCAGCGCATGAAGTCCACTCTGACACCCAGGTAAACACACACAGTTTTTACAACAATTGAATGATTCATTGGCTTTAGAATGAACTGTTGTGCACTACTGTTTTAAATATTTAGTAAAGCTATAAGATACTTTTTTTTTTTTTTTTTTTTTTTTTCCCCATTTAGAGAAACGCTGACTTCCTTTAACATCTTTCATATAAATTAATCTACTGTACAATATCTCATTATTCTTCAATCACACTGTTTTATCGACCATGACTCCTAATTTCATTAAACATCATGTGGACCTCCTCATTGCAGATTTGGGAGCAAGAGCAAATCAGCAGTCGGATTCTCTCGCCAAGGAAAATTCTTTGCATCTCCTCTCCTCAAATAATCCAAAGCTACATTAAACCTTTATTTGCATTGCAATAGGAAGGTACGGCTTTCATAATAGCTGCAGACACTTAAATATTAGTCTTCCCATCTATACTTATAATCATATTTCACAATGGTAAGAGTCGTATTTTAATGATTTTACATGTTTCTAACAGGATTGGGGTTATTTTTTTAACCAAATAGGTTTTTCCTATCTATACACACGTGACTTTAGAGGAAGCCTTCACTAAATGTTTAACATGACATTCACATTTCCAATCCTAACACATCAGAACGTGCTGTGTATTTACTATGTTTGAGAAGTGTGCTCATAGATGAAAATAAGTACTGTAGATGCACAGTTTTGTTGTGGCGTGCTTCGAAATCTAATCATTTCATTTGACAGTTTTTCAACTCATGTGTCACTCAGAAGTTGAAGAGCTCATTTATAGGCATTTCATTCTAGGTTTTAAATGAATGAAATTCTTGCTTATGTTTTAGTTTTGATGTTTGTGCTTCATTCCTATTCAGTTTTTATTGTCATCGTCCCCTAGAGAGTCGCCCTATAAATGTTTAGATTCGTACATGCCCTGCACGTTTAACTGCAAATAGTAGTTACACGTCCTCAGTGGGAAGATCGTGGTCTTCATCTGTGAGCTTGACCGGGCGTGTTATTATCTGCGATCGTCATCAATCTCTTCAGAAAGGGGACAAAATTTTAACGTCTTGATGCCAGTCTGTTTTATCGTGTATCATGCTCTGCCAAGAACGTTGTTCACTGGTTTATGTCACCTGCTGTAATCTCTGTCAGATCGTTTGTATTCAATCTTTAAATGTAATGTTTGTACCATGGGAGGCAAAAGGCAATTACTTAGTAAGAATAGCCAGTTAAGTTACTGTGGCATTATTTGATTAACTATTAGTGCAAATTTTGTACACGAATACACTTATAAAATACATTTCTAACATTTTAAACATATGTCTCCTGTCATTTCTGTTAAATGCTCAGAGCTGTTTCCAGACCATGACACCCTGGGTGTGAGTAAGACTGTGGTCCAGAAGGTTAACACAAACTTAACTTTGACCTCAACATGGGGTGATATTTTTTAATATACACGTTTCAAAAAATAACTTCAAGGAAACATAACTTGCTTTTAGATTCTTTGAAAGGTTTTAACTCTCATCTCAAAGGCTTCATCAATATCAGAATTTTGCTTTTCCACTCAGAAGTATGATCGTTGTTAATGTCAACACCAAGACAGATACTCATAATTACGATATGACACAAATGCAGCACAGAGCTCTCGATTCGTTCAGACCTGGAGTGACTGAAGTCACCTGTGTGTTGTCTACCCTGGCTCACATGTAGATGTGTACATGAGTGAGAGGACATCTTAACAAGAGGCCTCCTTTGATCTTTAACATTTATTTTGAAAGGCCTGTTCAAACCTTGAGATATTCTTAACAGACCTTTTATTGTGGAAATGCTCAAACCTCAAAAGGTAGCTTTGTATTTCTGATCAACCATGAGACAAAGATATTTTACACTTAAGTCTATAATGTAACGACTAATTTACGAGAAACATTTTTCAGAATAGTCAGTTACTACACATTCAGTTTGAAATATTCTTAACTTTGTTGAGAACATTTAATGACCTGAGCGTGTGCACTGTGGTGGGAGGCAGCTATTGGTGGAAGAGTTGAAGAAATACTCATCAACATCAGAATTTAGGCCATGGCCAGAGAAGAGGAGTGTTCTTGATATAGTTCTGAAAGGCTGGGTCAGACCCCCACTTCTTCATGGACTGCTTCTCCAGGATGGGGATACCGCTGACGTAACGTAGCAGGAACCAGACGAAGAGAGGAGACGCCACACTCAGATACTGGGGACCCTGCATCACCGAAGAGGCAGAGAGCCACAGGCCCGACCACTGCAGGATCTCTCCAAAGTAGTTAGGATGTCTGCTGTAGGCCCAGAGTCCACTCTGGATGAACTTCCCCTGGAGGCACCACAGTAAATTGGGCAGTACAGCTGTTACCGTCAGTGAACGAGGCATTAATGCAGTTTTGTGGTTGCACAACATGATGTGTGTTAACTTACAGCGTTATCTGGGTCGCGCTTGAAAAACCATTTCTGCTGGTCAGCAATAGCCTCAGTAGCAAAGCCAAGGCCCCATAGAGTCCAGCCAATGTAGTCCCTCGTTCCCAGAGGCACGTCTCGCTTCTCACTGTTCAACATGAGGGTGGGCAGGAGGGTCATAAATACCCACAGAGCTGAAACAAACAGGAAAAAAATAAATCATCTTCAACCAGGCTTACCTTCATACTTCCATGCACTAAATGGATTTAACTTGCTGTAACCAAGAATAAATGCATATACAGAGCTAGAAACTAGACAGTGATATATGCAAGATAACCCTCCTTCCATATGGGTATCATGTTGGTGAAGGATTATAGTAATAAGAGGAAGGAATTTACATCACTTCCAAGTACCTTGAATAGTCCAATATACAAAGAAGGTCCCTGGGCTGTCTCTGACATTGTTGAATCTGCGATCGTGCCCGTCCTTCAAGATCCGCATGAAGAGGAATGTACCCAGTCTGCAGAAAGAACATGGTTAACATCCGCTCACATTAACCAAGGAATTATTCATTAACGTGGCTTTAAAGGTTTCTCATTCATTAGTCTCTCCTACGACCTTGCCAAGGACCCTCAATGACTGAGTATACACACAACCCTGTGGGTTTTTACCTCTGTTGCAGTTTTATTGAACCGTGCAGCGGAGCCACTTCTTATAATACTGGGGGTTAATACTGCTTTGCCTACCTGAGTCCCCATGCTGTCACAAACCCAGTCTGCAACTTCTGACGTGCATGACTGGCTCCTCCCCAGATACGACTCAGGTGAGCAAGAAGTATAAATGTGCCAGATCCTGGAAAAAAAAAAAAAAAGAGAGAAAGCTGTAGACTCAGGCTGGTTGGGACATGGACAGAGCAGACAGCTCTTCTTGTTGCAGATTAAGGCGTGTTCAATAAATCTTTTACCCAGGATACGGCAGACAATTGGTTCCAAAGTTCAAGGGTAAGAATAACCAGGAGCGCAGAGAGGAGTGGAGAACCAGAGGAGGACGAGTAAAAGAAGTGTCCAGGTGATTTATTTTTGAAATTATAAAGAAATCAGTCACTGGTGTCGACAGGTAAGCTACGCTGTTCTACATGTAACAAATGATTTGTTAATTGGCTGCATTTAAGTCAAGTGGCACCTTGTCCTGACAGATTAAATTAATTTGCAAATTTGTAACTTCCTCATTGGCTATGTCTAATCGCCACACATGTCTATCGCATAATTAAAACTCACAGGAAAAGTCTGCATCAAATGATTATTTTATTATAAATCCATCTGCCAATTATTTGCTCAAATAGCTGATTAAATGTTAAAGATTGCTGCGTATGAGGAAAGGTTTTCTAAAGCCTATGGTGGCTCCTTGCCATTTTTTGTCCACCCAACACACCAAAACCCAAAATGAGTTATAGTTATGAGTTAATAAAGTTTACAATCACATGTGACAAAAAAGGACACATCTTTACAACTGAGAGGCTGGAACAAATTAACTTTAGGTCATTTTGTTGCTTCAAAGTGACATTAATAATGTTCAAAATAGGATTTTATGTAGATTTTCAATATTTCTTTCAGCTCTGGAGGATGCAAATAATTTAGAATTAAATTGGAACTTCAACTATCAAAACCTTTACTGCTGCAAATGCTGTTATACCGTTTAAAAGTTTTAACAAATGTAAACCAGCCTGCAAGATAAGCTACAATATGATTTTCTCAAGAACCACCGTACCAGTGTGGTTACTGGTGGAGAGACAAGAAATGATCTTTTTCGGTGTGGGGCCCGCAAAAGAGGCCCCCAGGATCGCTGTCTACGCCCCTGCTGACACAGGACCATTAAGTTAAGCTGATTGGATCTATAAGCTGAAGGAGGAGCTGAAGGGCTGTTTCACAACAAAGCTGTTTTAGATAACAAGGGTTTTGTAATGATGATCATTCAACATAGTTCAGTGTTTTAAATGATCACCCCACAGCTGTTATTGTGGTTAATTAACTTTCCCTCACACTGTTTCCATGTGATTCGCTGTCAGGTCGAGTTTACACTAATTATTTCTGCTGCACAACTCTCCAGACTTTTAAAACCAGCCCACACATGGCTGCAAGTCAACATTAACAAATGCTCTCAGTTTTTTTTTTTGTTTGTTTGTTTTTTACATTACCTGCCAAATCATAAAACTTCTCGGTTTTGAAGGCTGCGGCCAGAGCCCAGCCGGCCCACTGGATGCCCAGGTCAGTGACGGCACATTTGACCAGCGTGCTCCCCATGATCAGGTCCTGCAGCCCGGCCAGCAGCTCAGGAATCTGTCGGTTTGCCATCGGACCTCCCCTACACCCAAAGAAATATAAACAGCCAGGTTAAAGTTCACCGCTGCCATCCTTCCACAGGGAGTGGCCTGGCCGCGGGGAACTCTGGGTATTGTAGTTATCAGAAGATCAGGAGCAGGGCGTGTCACAGAGGTAAAAGTACATTTTCTTGGGTACTTTCCTCAAGTACAGTATTGTGCTGCGTTCACACTGTAAAAAAAAGGCTCTTCCACAAGTTAATATCAATGTCCTGCTTGGAAATGTTGCTGTAGTTAGTGTTAAAAAAAAAAGGAGATGGGGGACATCGATCCAATAAAATGAAAAAGGAAATAAATGACATAAAATATAGTCCATATAAATGCATATACGTGCATTCTGTATGTTATAATCCAATAGTGACACAATGTAGGATGTTAAATACAGACACTAAACAGTTATATTACAATGAAACATCTGTGATAAAATTGTACAGCATCATGCAACAACAATAATAGTGGAAAAATAGCATTATCAAATAGTAAATTGGGTGAAATATTAAAATGTAATTGTGTGTAAGATATGATTTGTTAATACTACTTATACCACTACTCCCACAAGAATTATGATTAAAGTAATGCATAAACAAGGACAATGTGCAGGTGTTTCAGTGTGTGTATTTAAAGACAAATGCTGGCTGAACTGTAGGTTGCTGTTATTGTCCAATGTACAATAGTTACTATAGAGTAATGTTAAATCAGAAGTGTTAACGTATCCTGTCTTCTCTGTTTCCCTTCATCATCAGGAATAAACACAAACAAGACAAAAACATGACAGACAGCACCAGTCCAAAAGGCAATTCTGGCGACTTTGCAAAAAAAGTCCAAAGACAGCTGAGCAGAAGCAAAGAAAAGGTAATAGTCTGCAGGATTTTGTTTCCAATATAACAAGTGAGAAAGGATATTACCTCTTAATTACTGTTGCTTTGAAATGTGTACTTTTTCTGCAGGTACTGCAACGGCTGGGAAAGGCTGTGGAGACCAGAGACGACCGCTTTGAACGTTTTCAGCAGCAGTTTACCGACCAGCAGGTAATTATCCTGCTGCTTAATGAGAAAATAAGATGTATGGACTTTACTTCGGTGCTTTTATAATTATGACAGTTAAAACCATTTTAAGGGTTTGAACAAAGTCTTCAGTTTTTTCAGTTCAAAACAAATAAGTGTTTGACTAAACATCCATAAACAGGATTTATGTATTTTTAGTGAGAGACAGACATTAAAAAACAAATAAATCTAAACACTGTCTGTTATGCAAAACTCTATTCAGACTGATGGGAACCGGATATACAAAGACCTGAGGACCTACATTAACGCAGTCAGAGGTGAAACATGATTTTTTGTAGTAGATGCTGCAGACCTGTAGATTTGTGTCCTCTTCAGTCCTCATAAAAATGGTTTTCCTTCTTGATAGACATGCGTGAAGCATCGAGGCGCCTTTCCCAGTCTCTGTTTGACGTGTATGAAAATGACTGGGCTGCAGAGGAAGACCTGGGAGCCATTGTAGAGGTCAGAATTAGTATGGTCACCAATGTAACAATATAAAATCTCTTATTGCAAGCTCTACCACAGCACAGTTTTGTTTTACAAGTACAAAAACAAGCAAGCAAGATTCATACATCACCAGGGGACCAAGCCCCCCGTCCCTTCTTCATACATAATTAATGCAATATTTATGCTGCATCTTTTAATAAGGGGGAAGATCTCCTGTGGAATGACTACGAGGTGAAGCTATTAGACCAGGCCGTACGCACAATGGAGTCCTATGTGAACCAGTTCCCAGATGTCAGGGTAAGGCAAGAGGAAGAAACCAAACATAACATGAATACACAGACAGATAAAGGTCCTGAGAGCAAACACACATAAAACAAACAAATGTGCACAAGCGGTTTGCACACACATACACACAGGTAATATGTCTGGATTATTTCCATCTGTAGGAGAAAATTGCCAAGAGGGGAAGAAAACTGGTCGACTACGACTCTTCCCGTCACCACCTGGAGGCACTGCAGACTGCTAAGAAGAGGGATGATATCAAGATAAACAAGGTCATTAAAAATGACACACATGTCTTGTTTCTACTGTGCATTTCAGCCTTCAGCCTTTTTTTAAAAAAATATATGTCTGCACTAAGTCAGTATTTCATTCTGCAGGCAGAGGAAGAGATGAATTATGCCAAAAGTGTCTATGAAGGCATCAACAATGAGCTAAAAGAAGAGCTGCCAGTTCTCTATGACAGGTCTAGTAGAATATTTTTATCGCCATGTGATTAACTGTCAATTTGAAGTTTAAAAAAAATATATTATATATTATATATAAAGTGTCAATGTTTTTCTCTTTTAGCCGTATTGGATGCTATGTGGCTGTTTTCTCAGCCGTGTCAAGTTTACGAGACACCTTCTATTTGGAAATGCGCACGGTATGTTTTGATGCAGCTACATTCAGAGTATTTATTGTTATAAAAATGTATTTTGATCGTCTGTTTCCTCTTTTCAGCTCAATAGCGACCTAAAGAATGTGATAAAGGAGCTGCAGGCTCAGCATCCAGACAAAGCGTTTTCTGTGAGGGGACTGCAGCCGTAAGTTCCTCTTCTGTTTTTGTTTGGGAACTCAAAGGTACAGTCCACCATAAAGTAATATTTTCTACTCATGACAGGTTATTTCTTGTCTACCATTACTAAATTCCTGTCTTTGCTTAGCCTTTTCCTTTGGTTGCTTTCGAAGCCATATCACTGCACTGCACTGCTTCCTGCTGAACTTTTACTTTGGAATTAATCATTGTAATGAGTTGATATCTCTACTTGGCAATAGAATCTAAAAATTCAAACTGCGTCCTTGCTTTTTTTCTGACATAATCCTGCTAAATGTTGCAGTTATGGCTCCCTGAGGAGACGAACTCTGATGTCCCCTCGGGCCTGGAAAGCCAGCTTCTCTGAGTTTCACAGGAGCTACAATCCTAAATCTGGCCAGAGGTTTAGTTTCAGGTCCCCAGACAAACCTCGCCGTGGCACTCTGTCCAGAGAGAGCAGCACCCTTGTGGTCCCCCCACAATCGCCCACCTGCGAGTCCAGGGACCTGGACACTGAATCGAGCCACAGTGAGATCTGCAGCTCCCCTGCACAGGAGGACGAGAAGGAGCTGAAGTCAGAAGAAGACAACAGTCAGGTGGAAGAGGAGAAGGGCGTGAAAGACGAGGAGGAGTCTGAACCAAAGCTTCCTGCAGAATCTGATAATACGGGTGACTGTGAGAAAGCTCCAGCAAGTGAGAGCAGCTCTGAACTGAACAACTCCTGTGATTCAGAGAGCTTGGACCTGAAGCTGTCTGCTTTAGACAATGGCCCACTGCACATTGAAGAGAGCGAAGACAGCCAAGTAAGCCTTGACTCTCCTAAAACAAATGGACTGGAGAATGGTGAAGTATCTGGGGTTAACTCCAAAGACCTGGGCATTGCTCACAAGGTTTGTCATCTGATCAGCAGACAGAGCTGCAGGCCTTTCACGTGTATTTACCACTGTTTTATACTTTGACTCTCCTACTTTACAACTTCTGTCCTTTTCTTTTGTCCCATCTAGGATTCTCCTACAGAAAAACAGGACTCCAAAAGCACAGTGGTTTAGAGTTTTCACACTCTGAAACAAGGTTTGTGTATCTTTCATGTTTCATCATACAACTTGTCTCATATTCTCATTCCCATTCTTTTTGTGTCTGTTCTTGCTGTGTTTAACTGAGTTTTGTCATCATAAATCTGTGTTTGCCAGAGCAGAAGAGACTGAAGGCAACAGCTGCACAAGAGAAAAAATGTGGAAACAGCTGCACTGAAACATCCAACTGGTGTCATGAATGATATCCGGTTCTGTTCTGTTAGTTTTCTTATTTATCTTTTATTGAAATCAACTGTAAATACAGTATGCAGTGTCTTTGAGTTAAACTATTAATATTTTTGCAACAGCCTGGTTTTTATTTGAATTATCCTTTCAAAATTGTTTTATATCCTGTACCAAACAGCTCCTTTTTAAAATCAGAGTAATATTTCAAGTGTCTAATGCACTATTAGGTTTTACATAGTTAGAAAACTTACCAACTAACAACAAGATGAACACAAAGATGTGCTGTTTCATGAGCAACAGAGTTAAACTGTGTTCATGTTGCCATCGAACCAAAGGACTTTTAGTGACTTTCTTGTATTTTACTTTTACTTTTTTTGAATTTTAGTTTATTTTCTGTCCAGTTTTGATTATAGGGATTCAGTTTTTGAACTTAATTTTAGTCTGAATTAAATTCTTCTCACAAATATATTAATTAGTTGTGCACTGTGAAGATAAATCTTTTTTAAATCCCACTGACATTCAAGTTATTTTGCTGCAGTTTACTCAATTTTAATTGTTTCATAAATATGCACTTCCAAAGCCTTAAGACATACACAAATTATCATGGAATGTGTACACAAAAAATAATAAAATGCATTTAATCAAAACTTTGACTCAACAGCTGCATTTGGCAAAAGGACATTGAAAGTTATTCAGAGAACCTAGACTTTATATAAATGAAAATGTTGAAACAATATTATGATGAGTTGTTTGAGAATAGAGGGGTGAATACTGGTTACATTTTATAATACATGACGTGTGTTTGCGTCATTATAGGAATAAGACATTAGATAAAACATGTTATGGTCAAATGACCAAAATGTCTTTCTGTGTATAATAAATAGTGGTCTCTATGTGTTGTCACACATAGAGATATTATCACTATTTCCTGATTTTTTTTATAGCTGACAGTGTTATATGTGCTTTAATACCTATGCTTTGAGAGACATATCCGCGTAAGAAGAAAGATACTTTGTAAATGAGAATGAAATGAGGCTGAAATACAAACTGGGGAAAGGAGGCAAGTGGTTAAAGGTCCCATATAGTATAAAGTGAGATTTCCATGTTTTTTTTTTGTTTGTTTGTTTTTTTTTGCTATAAACCAAGTTTTGATGCCATATTAATACTATAAAATTATTAAACGCTCAGTCCACAGAAAAATGCGCACAGCCTGTGTTCAGAAACTTAGCCTAACAACAAGTTGTCAAGACTGTAACTTTGTGATGTCACAACAAAGAAGTGACCAGTTTCAGCCATGCCCCAAGGCCCACCCACCTGGACCCATTATCCAACGTTGCAAGATTTAGTAGAGTGTTTATCTGACTATTCATCTACTGAAAACCACAGATATATCTTCTTATGGATATCAAAGCTTCAAATAAAAAACAGGAACACAGGGAATGTGTAAAATACGGGACTTTAAAGGTTGTAATGTTTAATTGAGAATTGTTTTAATAACATAGGCTATAAAAGAATGAGGAAAGCTTTTCATAATCAGAATCAGAGTCAAAATACTTTACTAATCCCAAGGGATTAATAATATCAAAATATAACTAGTGCAGTATATACAGGTAAGTATGAAGTTATGTATATTTATCATGTCAGACTTCAAATGGCTACTTCCTGTAGAGTAGAAAAGTTTTGCTGTATTTCGTGAGGGAGTCAGTGAGGGGCCCACGACATATTATCAGCCCCGGGGGCCCCTTAACTGATTAATCAGCCCCTGGAAACAGGAAGCTCCGGCTCGGTCCCACATTTCTGGCTCAGCAGTGATACATCTCGCTCATAGAGGATCTTTGGCTCGGAGATTGGAGAGAAGGGAGGGGTCGGAAATCGAGAGCGTGTCCTGCATGACTCACGAGTGCAGGGGAAGAAGTAAAACTACTCACTGTGCCTCGCAGTTTTTGAGGCTTGAGCAGAGTCAGTTTAAGTTTCAACCTTAAGTTCGCAGTGTGCGTTAGTTTTCTCCACCTCGGGAGTTTGCACGGATAATCTCGGGTTGCGAGACGCCCCGCTGCGCGCAGGTAAACTCTCACTTCCAGCTGTGATGAAGAACTGTGTCTTGTTTGTTTTGTTTGTTCGGGGTTTGAGAATCGTGGAGAGGTTTTAATCTCACTCGTCCACTTTCCGTCGGACGGAGCTAAGTTCGTGAAAACATGCGGCTGAACGAGGTGGTGTTTCATTGAAAAGGTCACATTGATCCGTTCAGTGAGAGACAAAGAAGCAGCTGGGAAATTAAACATGTCCGGTAACAATGGAGGAAAAGCGCAAACCAGCTGTTTTCCATGTTCAAATTAAACATTTAGGTTGAAAAACTTCCTTCCGTTGTCGACTTCACTGCCAAGTATTGATCACTGATCGACCATCTGCCGATTATCTCCTCGATTAATCGATAATTGATAGAATGTTTTTTTTTTTTTTTTTTTTTTTTTTACAGGCGTGTTTCGTTCGACCAAAAGTAATAATGTCCAATTTACTGTCACACATAAGAAAGAAAAGCACTACATTGTCAAGTCATATTAACCTGGAAACTTTGGCAAATTGCTTGAAAGATTTTCAAAATAGTTAATTTTGTGATGATCAATTAGTCAATGAATCTAATATTTACCCTCAAAGATATATATCGTGTATTTATTCCTCAGTTTTCACAACTTTGTTTGTTTCCTACAGGTTGACTGAGTTAAAAAAGCAACCATGAACGGTAAGTGCACATTTAATCAACACTAACTGTGGTTTATTTGTATGACTGAGAATGTTTTGTATTTTTTGTTGCATTGTTGTACTGAGACACACATTAGATTTCAACAACTGGGCCCAAGACCCCAGGGGCCTCAAAAGCCCCAGGTTCATTTATCAATTGGTTGTGCTGTCTATGAATTAAAGGGAACTATAAACTAAGATTATTTGTTGTTCCACGACCTCTATTATTTCAGTTTATCTGCTCGTGTGTGTTTGTATTTCTAAATACAGCTGTTTTTTTTTTTTTTAATCAATCTACTTCACAATAATAGACCTTCATAAAACCTTGGGCAAAGTATTGTTATTGTGTCGTAGTGTTAGACAGTAGAAGATGAACTTTATCAATATCGTGGAGGCAATTTTCATTGTTGGAGCAGCAGCAGGATGTACAGGAGGTAGGCACCAAGAGAGAAAACATATTTTCACCGTCAGTGTTTGCATGAAGTGGACTAATGGTCAAAGGGACAGTTGCATGTGTGACAAAGAAATATTTGCACGTTGCCGTCCGTTGGTGTTTGTGCAGTGCCTAGTGGATTGATGGGAGCGGTGCTCATACAGTCTGACAGCAGCAGGAAGTAGAGACCTGCAGCCTGTCTCCTCTGAACACCGTGGGTGGAGCAGCCGACCGCTGAAGGCACCGCTCAGCGCTGTCAGAGTCTTGTCAGTGGAGTGGGAGGCGTTCTCCCTTCAGGATGAAAGCCTGGCCAACATCTGGGGGGTCTCCCAGGACAGAGCCTGCCCTCTCAACCAGTTTATTCAGCCTCTTCCTGTCTGCTGTTGTGATACTGCTGTCCCAACGCAGCACTCCATAATAAATGACACCACCACAGTTATAAAAGGGAGTGTTCCTGTCATGCCAACAGACCTTTATCTGCTCAGTGGATGAAGTCTGCTCTGACTTTTCTTGATTACTTAATTAGCATTGTTCATCCAATGTCCACAGCCTGAAATTCAAAGGTGTGGGTGGTGTTTGGTTCTGGGGAAATCTATCTCTAGCTTTTTTTCCCAGTGTTTATTTGGAGGCGGTTCCACTGACTACTCATCACCTCCATCAATAACAACAGCGGAGTCAATGGAGAACTTTTGCAGATGTCAGTTTGATGAGTTATGGATAAAGCCCAGTATAGAGGATAAACAGGAAGGGGGCAGGACTGTCCCTCATGTAGCCCCGTGCTGCAGAGGACTGTCAGACACACAGTCCTTTACATACTGTGGTGTGGGGTAGACCAGGGTCCGGGTGGTGAGGGGGTCATCTGCTGCCACGTAATCCATCCTCTCCCTCAGGAGTGAGGGTTGGATGGTGTCGAATACACTGGAGAAGATGAAGAATACGATTCTCACAGGACATCCAGGATTTTCCATGTGGGAGAGGGATCTGTGGAGATGGTGGGTGATCAGCCACGCTGATGCCTCCCCGGTGTGAAAACTGCTGCACGTCCATGAATTTGACCATGAATGTCCATGACTTACACCGGGGGGGGGGAGAAAGACTGCCTGGAGTGAGGAAGTGCACAGGAAAAGCGGTAGTGACCAGGGTTGCTGTGAGGGTCAGATATTTTCCCCTCCATCCATTATCTATACCGCTTATCCATCATGGCTGCAGGGGGGCTGGAGCCAATTCCTGACATAGGGTGAGGGCAGGGTTCACCCCGGACAGGTCTCCAGTCCATCGCAGGTCCGACACGTAGGGACAAACAACCATTCACACTCACAAGCTAAGTGTGCATGTCTGGACTGCGGGAGAAAGCACAGGTGCCACACAGGCACAGGGCGAACACGCAAACTCCACACAGAAAGGCCCGAGGCCCAGGAATCAAACCCAGAGCTTTCTTGCTGTGAGGCGACAGTGCTAACCACTGTCTCACCGTGCCGCTGCCCCCAGACCTCGATAATGATTTCTGAAGCTAGAGTTTGATGGTTTTCCAGGGTTACATTTTGAGGTAGTTGTACTTCATTAGGTTTATCAAAAATGAAAATAATTTAGTTGCAGCCCAGTCATTGTTTTGTCTGTAGAACATCAGCAGATAGTAAAAAAAATAATATCATAACTTAACCTAAAGTCAGAAGTTAAGTTTTCAGCAAAAACCAGAGAAAATAAATTCAGTTTATAATAACATGAGACCAAGAAAAGGAGCAAATCCTCACATTGGAGAGCTTTGAACCAAAGAATGTCTGGTATTTTTTGCTTAATTTCAGATTAATTTTCTTCCAGTGGACTAATGAACATTGTGTTGAATGTCAGTAGCTGATAATAGTTGTGTACTTCTGCTGTAGTCAAACTGAAACATGCTGATTTATTTATTTTTATTTTTTTCTCCTGCCTTTGTCATTGTGACTTTTGAGATCTCAGTGTTCCTCTACCACTGGTGTGCTCTCTGATTAAGTCATTGCAGAGGATTTGGAAATAAATAGGTGGTTGACAGCTTTGTTTCAATTCCCTTAATAATCAGATTACTGTGTTACAACACTTAATATCCCCCCCCAGCAGCTATACTGTTATACAAGTCTCTTTTAACACACACACACACAGTGGGCTGCAGATAAGAGCCCTGAGACATTATTAACATGCTTTTTGATCTTCCAGGTTCAGATATGGTGCCTTTAACAACAGACTCCACAGCCACAACTGTGGGGCAGAGTAAGTACATTGTTTTTTGTTGGCTTTGAATGCTGAAACTGACATTCTGATATCATAACCTTATAGTTTGTGCTGTTTTATCCACACATATATTGCTGTTTTTTGTTTTTTTTTGTTTGTTTGTTTGTTTTCCCAGCATCAAATATGGGGCCTTTGACATCACTTCCCACACAAGCAGACACCACCATGATTCAGGGTAACTCCTACCCTTTTTGTTTTCCATTACTGAAACTCCTCCTGGACACTCAGTCTACTTCCTCCCAGTAGAAAAAGACTCTAACCTTTCTACCATGTCTGTTACCAATGATTGCAAAACTAATCTGTGTGTTTTTGTTTTCTCAGTGCTAACAACAGCAGTCCCCACAAGTTCAGACTCTGTGGTTATTGCAGGTAACTGTTCCTACCCACTTTTTTTTTTTTGTTTCATAGTGTAGTCATAAATGTCTCATGACAGCATTGTTTATTATTTTACTTTTCCAGTGGTCATTGTTCTCATCCTGGTGACGGTTGCGGCTCTGGGCTTCTTGCTTTACCGGTATCTCTGCCACAATAAAGGAGACTACAGGACGACGGGGGAGCTGGCTCCGGGAGAGGACCCCGATGAGGATTACAGTAACCAGGCAGCAAGTGAAAAGAAGGAATACTTCATCTGAATGTGGTGCATGATTTGCCCGGCCTGAGTAGAAATCAAACTGTTTTGGGGTTTTTTTGGTTTTTTTTGTATCTGTGTTTTGAGGGACGGCCGCTACTTGCTGCACATTGGTCAGAGGAATACCTCGTTCAAGATTTTGCTCTAAAACAAACGCACATGTGCACAGGCAAAACCAAAGATGAAGTTATTACTGCAAGAGTGAATGTTGATGGACGTGGAGCAGGTGACAGACAACAGGCGTGAGCAGATTAGCAGAGCTAGGCGTGAAACAGGTGGTGGGATTTTCAGTCGTCTACAGTCACAGTTACGTGATCAGTAAATACAGTTACACTATTTATCAGCTGTGTTTTCAGTTTTTCTCTTTAGTATCTGCGATATGTTGTTTCATTTAGACAAACTTTGTTTTTCCAAACAAACTTGTGCTGGTGTTTTTTTGTGGGCAGTTTCTTTTATATTGATTTGCTTTTAAAATGTTTCTATGCAGTTCTTTGATAAGCTAGTTGAAAAAAAAAAAAAAGTCCTCTTTTGTCTACAGGACAGCAAAATTTGTTGCATTTGCTGTTATTCTACCTGGCTTTTTGTATGTTGTCTATTTCCAGACATCGTTTCTGGTAGCTTCCCTGTTTGAGATAAATATGGAAGGCAATAAAACTTTCATTATAACAGTGTCACAGCTCCGTTTCATAATTTGTCAGCTCTGCAGCTCACAATCAGGCTGTGAATCAATGATCACTGCACAAAGAATTTGTATCGTTTAGACACATCACAAGTTTTCTAGCCACACCTAGATCCTGCATCCACTATAATCCTCTTCAGGTTGGTGCAGGGGAGAGAAGTGTGGCCTCATGGCAAGAAGGCCCTGGGTTCGGCCGGGGCCCTTGTGTGTGTCTGCGTGGGTTAGGTTAAAGGGGGGACCTTAGAGGTGTAAATGTAAATTGATTGTCTCAGCCCTGCGATAGACTGATGAACCGGTCCAGTGTACCCTGCCCTTCCCTCCCCCTCATAACCCTAAAGGTATAAGGGGTTCAGTCTGTGTTGACCCTACGTTTGAGGCTTGAGTTGAAATATAAGAAGCCCGCAAATCCCAAAACGTGACTATGAATCTCAGCATCAAAGAATTACCACAGATATGAATCAAACCGTTTATGTCAGTGTCATCAAATGCAAAATATGATAAAGTTCATGGAGGTGTGATTTACTGTGGACTGGAGTGACCAGCAACTCGGTGTAAAGTTGGCGATGTTACCAAAAATACAGAATCATATTTTCGACTCAATACTTTTATATATCAAAGTAACAATATTTAGAGCCTGACTTGTAAATGTATGTACACCAAACTGAAGTGGGTGACAATGATATCTTGGGATGGAAGCCAAGCAAATGGAAGGACCCACTGAAACAATAAAATAAGTAGATAAAACTACAAATTACCTGTGATGCAGTCTGGCCACAACAATACAATAACCTTAATCCCAGTCACAATCTTGAAAGCAATAGCTATAACTATAATCAATACGTAATACATTGTACATGTGAATATAAATTAAATGACAAAACATGCAACATTTCAAATTTCCAAAATAACCTTTATTCTAAACTTACATTTTAAATTTTAAGTTTAGTATAAAAAAGTTAAGTGCACCTAAGTTCTTTTTTTCAAAGTATTCCATCTTTGACATGTCTCAGCAAACTGTAGTGACACTCATCTCCTTTAGTAATCTTAAAAGATAGAATGTGTACCAAAGTCCATCACATCACTTTAGTACATACATCTATTTTACAAAATATTGTCAAGAGAATCCCTGAACTATAAATGTCCATAATCCTTCACCAAAGAGTGATCCATTTGCTGGCTGTGGTTGGCATAGCATCTACTGGTCAGCTGTAGTTTACAGTACTTCATATTGCTGGGACAAAGCCACCATTATGCTGCTTAACAAACAATCAGAGCAGAGATGGAAAAAAAAAAAAAAAAAAAAAAAAAGAAAATATTTGTTGGAATTTTTTTTTTCTTTTCTTTTTTTGAAGTTTTGATAGCTGTGGCCTCTTTCCTAGTGAAGCCATACAAGACAGTAAATGCACACTGAGCCATTTTAAAAACACTTGAGTGACATACCAGTCACATATGCTATAGCAGCTTTGTGTGTGAGCTGCACGGAGGAGGTTTGTCAGACGAGGGTCATCAGATGAAAGAAGCGGGCTTTCAGACAGCTGGTCTTTCTGACTGAAATAACACTGAAATCACTGAATGTTGGTTGATGTCAACTGCATTTGTCTACCGGAGGCCACAGCTGTTAAAACTTGACGTGGTATGTCGGATACCCAGTGACACATTAACACTACCAGACACCAAAATGAAGAATATCTATACAAATATCAGTCGATGGTATCCACACAGACTTACCTAGTTTCAGATACTTTATTTAAGCTTGCATGATAATGTATGATGTAAATATTCTAAAGAGGTTTAATTAGCAGCACAAAAATGTCTTGGAAATTAACAATTATGCTGACAGTGATAATAGCCTCACTGCAAAAAGTTTGCATACACTTTAAATCTACTGAACAACACGACACATCTTGACATTATTTTAAAATGGAATAGATGATGAAAAAGAAGCAATTTTCTTTAAATCTAAAAA
Source organism: Rachycentron canadum (assembly GCA_038496675.1). Lineage (NCBI taxonomy): Eukaryota > Metazoa > Chordata > Actinopteri > Carangiformes > Rachycentridae > Rachycentron > Rachycentron canadum. The sequence goes on from CM076651.1 coordinate 3,989,726, forward strand.
TGTTCAAAAATCTCACAGCTTTCCTTTAAAAAGACATGAAACCAGAATTTTAAAAAAAGAGAGAGTAGCCCCTTGTCTGCAACTTCTCAGATTTGCTTAGCAGTGCATCTCAGATAAAAAGTATTTAATCAAATTTGTACATAGCAAAAGGTGCAAAAGTATGCAACAACTTAAAAGATGCAAGTGACTCACATAAAGTGACGTTAACACATTAACAATTGCAGTCGTGTCAGACTTGACGGCTCTGAGTGCCGACAACCTCATAACTGCTCATTCGATGATATGTTTGCTTTTAAATTGTGACGTGGAAAATTCACCATCACAACCAAACATAAGTGCATTGTAGACCAAATCTTTGGTACAACCAGCTCATTGGTTATACTAACAAATTTATTAGCCTAACTACTCATGTAAATCACTTGAATGTGGAAAAAGTTTTGAAGGAAGAAAATGAAACACTGAAATATTTAAGTCTCCTCAACCTTATAAAATGTTGACTAAGGCTATCACAAAGGTGACATTCCTCAATGGTGAAAACTTTTTATTTGATGATACCAAATTATACTTTGTGAGAGGAAGAAATGAGGGTAGTTCTTGAAACCTGTACAATAAACATTTAGTGTATAAACTCTGGGTATCCGACTGTGAAATAGAAACAGGAGACAAAAAAAAAGCTAAAATGTTACACCAACCACCCCTTCCCATTCAACTTACTATTTGGATTTACTTTAAATTTCTTTCCTTTAAGTTTACTGAAGTTAATTTGCTTTAAATTAGGGCTATCCCCAGTGCTCTTTGGCACTTGACTATGTTCATCTAAAAGTTGCCCAACAAGGTACAGTAATTCACTTTGGATATTGCAAGGAATCTTTTCTTCAATTATTTGCTTTAATTCAATTTAATTAATTTACAAGTGATTTAAATGTAACCATCTGTCAGATAGGCAGTTCACTGTGCAACAGATTTGCCATGGTATTTTTGATACTGTGCAAAAGACAAGACAATCCTAACTAAAAGCATCCAAGATGCAGGGTTTTTTTTTTTGTATAGTTGAGATGTATTTCTCTTGATCATCATCATCATACTGGTATTTACATGGAACTATTACACATCTATTAATTTAACTACACTAAAAGTTTTCAAAAAAGACAAGTTGAGATTTCTTTTTTTTTTTTTGCGCTTTAACTGCAACTTTGTAACTGCGTTTCACTTTCACCATAAAGCAGCTAAACTAAATAATGCGGGTCTGATATTTCAACATTTCATTTACGTAGCTTTACAGGTATACAAGAACATCTCAATGTAATTTGTGATCTATTTGATCAAAGGAGACTAGGTCTCTTCAACAAATGCCTGAAAGAGGTCCAATCTGGAATGACCAAAGAGGTTAGACCCAATGAAGAATTATGGCATGAATTCTACAACATTAAAAATTTGCATTTATCCTCTCCAGGCAGTGGCATTTTATCATTTGATCTCTAGGTCACAAGTGGAGTACTGTACCTTTCACAAGGGCTCTAAAATATTACATTCCGTTAGGTGATATCAGTATTGTGGCATGGCCAAGCAGCCTGAAGAGGGTGGCATATGGGATGGGGGTAGAACTGGGGCATCATTTGGGACGGGGACACGGTTTAGGCATGATGGAGGAGTTGAGAAGTTGCTGTTACCAGATGGTATAACCTCCACTGGATCCACCCAGGAAGAAGTTACTCTTGCGCTGTGACATTACAACATTGGCACCCTGCATGGCAGCCAGCTGAGCTGCATTGGGGGGATGTCCAGGAGGTGGGGGCTAGAGAAGAGGAGACACAAGCACAAACATAGACAGACATAAGATGAAATGACACAGAATCCTAACTGAGATCAATATGGCTCCTTTAAAATCGTTGAACTAGATGGGACACTCACTGGGATGGACACGCTGCTGCCTGCTGTGAAGCGAGCACCAGCATCAAAGCCACTATCCACCATCACTGTTGAACCAGGCGGGTACACAGCTCCCATGGGATAGTAAGCCATTGGGACATTCTGGCTCACTGGCCCGACAGCCATAGGTGGCTGCATGGGCATAAACACCTGAGCACCAGGGTAGGGAGAGGACATCTGAGGCATCTGACCAGGCACCTGAGGTGGAAGCACATATCTGGGCTGGTATATCTGCAGACACAGAGAAGGACAGACAGGTTTTAAAAAAAAAACTGTTCAGAAGAGTTGCTATGAGTATTAATTGCATTATTGTATAATTTACAAATGCAATAGTTACCTCAGAATATGCAGGTGGTGTGTCTGTGTAAGGAGGTGCCTGAGGAGACATTTGCATAGCAGGAGGGTATACAGGCGCAGTGCTCTGCTGAGGGTACACAGCCTGCTGTGGATATGAACCTGAAAAACAACATTTTACTTTAAAGCAAATATTTGGCCTATAATCTCAACAGTGATTGACACAGAAATCTCAGACTGACTGAGTGATGGTGTTTTTGTAGAAAAGATGGGACATCCATGTTGTTTAACTCTTTATTCCAACTGTAAAAAGTACAGCTAAAATTAATTGTTGATTTGGTGGAAAATAAATGGCAACTATTATGATAATCGACTAATTGTTATATTTTTTTTGGTAAAGATTCTCTGGTAACAACTTCTCAAATGTGACAAACAAGACCTTTATGTATCAATTCAGATTCTGGGAATTTGTGATGAGTATTTCTGCAATCTGCACTTGTTAACACTCAGTAATCAGTAAAAAAAAATAAAGATAAAATAAAATAAATTAATCAGAAATGAAAATTATCAGTTGCAACTCAACATCATCAAATTGCCTGAGCGTGGTTGGATGGCTCGCTACAACAAGTGGTAAAATGGTAAATTATGATTCCGGCCAAAGGGACAGTTATAAAGTACTGATTTATTTATTTTTTTTAAATTATCGATTACTTTACCAATTATTTTGTTGATTATTATTATTATTCCATTTTTGGCCACATAGAAACCCATGATGATGCCATATAGTCGTGTTTTGTTTACCAGGAAGACAAAGAAAATAAAAACTATTCACATTTGAGAAGAGGATTTTTGCCATTTCTGCTTTTTAAAAGAATCTAATCAAATTAGTTGCTAATCACTAAAATCAACCAATCAATTATCAAATTATCTGTTGATTAATTTGACAATGAATAAATGGACCGATCATTTATCAACTAATCGATTAAGTCTAATTTAGTTGTTTTGCATGTTAGTCTCGGTTTTAATTAACTGAATAAATTATTGATTCCAGATATATGTATAAAATGACATTTATATTCACACGTGTGAAACTGAAATCTGAGCATTTTTGACATTTTTCGCTTCAAAAATGTCTGAAAAAAATAAAACGATTGATCAAATAGTTGTAGATTAATTTGCATTTTGCATAAAACTGTTTTCAGAAATAAGTTTTATATTGCATTAAAAGGGTAAAAATACATACATATTAGCGTAGCAACGACTAAATACAGGTTACAGATTTAAATTCCCTTGCGTGGCTCTTACAAAACAAGAGGAAACGGTGTCATCTTTGCCTTTACAGTTCGTCTGTTTCAATGATGCTAGCTGACTGAAAATACATGATTTGGCCAGTAATGATACGGGGAAATAGCGTGGCAGTAAATCCAGATGTTCATTATTAACTGCTTTAGGGTTAGATGATAAACTAGACGGACCAAGTTGAACATGACTGTGCTCCGTGTAAACCAGAAAGCGTCGGTTTATTGTCATGTACGTAGCTAAACGTGAAGTCCTCTCCTTCAGATGGCCATAACGACGGCTCTTCATCTTTAGTTATAACGTCAGCGTCCTATTGCGAACAGTTGACTAATCGCCAAAACAAGGTCTGGAGAAATACCTTTGTTGTTCATTGTTGTGGACTGATCCGGAGGCTGAGAAATATCAGATTAAAAGGGAGACTCTGCGTATGTAGTCACGGCCTTATAACAGGTTACGGCTGCTTCACGATCATCCACTTCCTTGTTTTTCAGCTTCTTGTTGTTGTGGAAGTGGTGACGTCACTCGTTCTCTATCGGTGGTTCGTTCGACGCACGCAGCGTTTCGCCTGCTCGCGCGCCCCCTACAGGTGGCAAGGGAGAGGCGCCGACGAGCGAAGGTGAACTGCCTCGTTAACAAAAGAAAATGAAAAACAATCGGATTTTTATCCCTTAATTATCACTTATGGTCACGAGAGGTGTGGAGCAACGGGGTGGAAAGTGCAACACTGCAGAACTCGCCTGAAAATCGCCAGGTTTTTAGGATTTCCTACAGTATCGAAGTCATTTAGTGGTAGTTCTCAGGGCATTTTAGTGGTTACATGTACAAAATGATCTGAAATAATCCATAGGTATGTAATCTATAGTATTTCATTTTCCAAAAAAGGTGAAAAAAAAGCAAAGCTAAAAAAAACGGGGCTGAAGTTGAATAAACTCAATGAATCCATTATACTTCATTATACATTCTACTTCCTGTTTCAAGTTTACATCTGTTCACACAAGCTCCAAATGATGATGATGATGATATTGGATCACTTTTGTTTAACAGACGGCGACAGTTATATCACGATAAAACAACAGGAAACAAAAGAACTTTTCAGGAACTTCAGGAACATTTTGTAGTGGAAGAACTGAGATGCCAAAAATATAATTGTGTGCGTGCAGGAGGCTTGTTTGCGCTGCTTTCAAAATGTGGTTAAGGATTAAATATCTTTATACATTAACAACATATACAGCAAGAACAACATAATAAATCACCCAGTACATGTCATCATTCAGTTGAGTATTGATTATTTTCTTTTGATTGCAGGCAGCTGAACTGCAGACACTGAATAAGTATATGGCTGCAAGTATCAGTTATTTTTATTATCAATAAATATGACAGCCAGCATCATGATTAATTCATTCATCTTCCAACCAATAACAACCATGCTATTTTTCCGTGATAAATAATTACTCAGTTATCAAAATAGTTGGAGAATGATTTTCTTGTCAATCAACTAATTTATTAATCAACTAAATATTGCAGCTCTGGTCTCACATGCTGTACAGCTGGTGCACCTGGGTGATATAGTGTGAAAGTGATTCATTCATTCATTTGAGTTTCAAATTCATAAATAACAACAACAACAACAACAACAACAACAACTAGTAGATGAATTTACACAGCGTGTGTTCAATTTAGCCACAATATTTCTCAGGATTTCTTTTAAATTGAGGCACTGAATACATCCAATCAGTGTCAAGCAGTGACACTAGTTAGGTTGTTTGTTTATGTGGAGGGAAGTCCAGCCCGGAGGATACATGAACAGGACGTTTTTCAATATATAAAAACCAAAATATAACAAAGGATGCCCCCTTCCTATAGGACACAAAACATCTTTTTGCAAATAAAATACGAGCAGTGCTGCTGTGCCGTTTCAATTATTGTTATTATTATTATTTTTTTGTTGAAACAGGTAATTTGTCATTCAAACGCACTGTCGGTCAGACAAAGAGCAGGATGAGGGAACAGTTCGTGGAGCAGCGCAGTGTTTTCATCTATTATTTCTCCGAGTCAATGATTCATGGCTCCTCGCGGCGTTCAGCTTTTATTGAGGTACTTCCCCTTTAAGAGAGCCATGGCAGCTCTCAAGTCGAGGCAGACATTTTTCAATGCAAGATCTTTTTCTTGCATAAATTATGTTCATGACGTAGTGCAAAAGGCCAATTTTGTGGCAAAATTTGTTCGACTTTACAGCTGAAATAGGATTTTGTGAGACTCCTCGAGGATTTTTGATTGTCTGAACTGTTGCAGAAAGGGCATCGTCATTAAATATTAAGAGAGGGGGGATCCTAACATTGCAACCCTCCTTATCAATGCAAATACCTCTTTTGTGTGCAGTCACAGCGCCTGTCTGGGAGCTGAGATGAATTTTTAATTATGTGTGACTGAAACAAACTGTGACAAGGACCTTTATAAGAGCGGGGGATTACAGCAAATAAGCTGCATTTACGCGGTAAGTTGAATATAATAACCGGACTGTATTCGAGGCTGCTCCTCGCGCATAGCAGCGAAATGGCGAGAGGAAATGAGTTTTGGTTAATATGCAATGTTAGTAATTAGCATAATTTATATATTTATGATAAAGAGAGGGAAATACATAATATTCGGTCTCGAGGCTCGGGTCGGGATGGTTTCTGTCGCCTGTGCTCGGTGGTTAGTGCTTGTCTCCAAAAGTGGCCGAGGCGGCGAGACTTTTATTGGCCGGGATGGGGGTGGGGAGCACATCAACACCCGCTGAAGTTTTGACAGATCCTCATTTCTAACGGGGCATTGCAGCAGGGAAGTCGTGCTCTCTGGATCTTTTTGTGACCCGCGATGCCTTTGAAACCACTTTATGTCCACGATCAGCCTGTTTTCTTCCCGTTTTCTGCGGCTGAAGTGCAACACAGTGTGGCCTGTTTATAGGCCCCTCCAAATAGTCTGGTCCTGCAATGACAGAAATAGCCATGAATATAAATGTGCATGTGGGTCTGGGTCTGTTAGCAGCACTTGCTCCCTTAAAGGGGGATACAATGGGCTCACAAGGGTCAAGCACCATGAAACTTTATATATATTTATGGCTGAAGAGGCTGCACACGTTAAGCACGTTAAGAGGGATGAGGTAGAAAATATTGAGGATAAGTTTTTGTGTTTGATCTGTGTGTGTTTTGCTCAGGATGACAGGACAGTGACTGTGGTGGTGCAGCGAGCCATGAACTCCCAGGATCTCCCTGCCAAAGATGCTCCGCTCACTGTCAATGAGCAGGTAACACTCACCTGTCTGAGCAGCGAGGGGCCCTCTCTTCCCGCTGCAAGCCACACACAGCTCTGCCGAACCCTTATAACTTATGTTGTCCTCAAGTTCTTCGCTGCTGTTTGCTCCTGTCACCCTCCATGTGCCAGCATATCATGTCATAATGGAATGATTAACTTCCACACAGCAGCTCATTAAGATCAGGAACCACTTTTGTGTTTTATCGCCTAAGAATTCCTGCTGCTCTATGCTTGTGAGTTACCAGTCTTTAAACTGCCATGCTTAATAATTAATTGTGGTTTTTCTCTCTCTAGTAACATTCTGTGTACATAGACATAGTCAGCAAACAAAAGCAATGCTCTTCATGGAGGGGATCTTGAAGAAAGCATTGCTTGAGCTGCTTGTTGGCTGATGCTCTTATCATTGTTTGTTGTACTCATGCTCTTTTCATTTTTATTTTTTTTGGGTATTGTTTTTTTTTTTTGTTTTGGGTCATTGTGTCCTAATATGTGCTTGGCTTCTCTGTTCTCCTTAGCCATTCACTGTCTGACTGCAGAAGTCTTTTTTCAGCCATTTAAATCCTGCACTTTGAAATTCCCTGCCAAAGACAACCAGGTATGCATCCTCCTCTCTCTTCCTGCATTGTCTCTCTGCACTTTGTCCTCCAGCCCAGGTTGTCTTGCTGCTCGTCCACTAGATCTTTCATTATTGCATCCCACTGGTTCAGTCAAAAATCGGATTCACTACATGTAGTTAGACAGCAAATAGCTGAGGAGAGAAATAATAAATTTAGGGTTTTTTGTGACCCTTTTGAATTTATATGTTATAAAACCATAATATAAACTTGAACATTAGAGTGCAAAAGAGCAGGCTGCTCCTTCATCTCAGCTTTTATTCCTGATCACTGCCCAGGTCATTGTGATGTCCGGCCATGAGACCATTCGTGTGCTAGAGGTGGAGGTCGACGCGTCTCTGCCGTCATCAGTAACCGATGGGAAGAGCAATGGCAAAGCTGACGAGGGAGTGGCTCAGGTGTCAGAGCAAACTGACGGTGGCAGCACCCAGGACAGCCCCTCTGTGCCCCAGAGCACTGCGGGAATAGGTAAAATCAAGGTCTTGCTAGATGACAAAGCATAGCTGATGACTTTTTTTATCATTCATATGCATATGACACTCAACTGCCAATGACAACTGTGAAAACCACTTCAAATGTCAGTAAGAACCAACACTGGCTGTGCTCCTGCAGTGCTGGGCGAGCAGCAGGTGGTGTCTGTAGAGGCTCCGGCCCCCGCTGTCCAAACGCTAACTCCTGCTGTTCCCATCAGTGTGTCCATGCCGCAGCCACAGGCCACCATGCCCATCACTGTACAAGGCTGTCCACAGGTAGAACTATGAATTTACACACTTTTCATGTTCATCTTTTGTGACTATTGAGAGAATATTGTAGTCACTAGTCTGGTTTTCTTGACCTTAAACAAGGGTCTGAAATTAACACGTGGCTGTGAAATTGCAATGTGAAATGACAAGTGATGAGGGCAAAAGAAAAACCCTATTTGCATTTTACCCTGTTCACATATAATTTCTTGTCCAATATTCATGTGTCAGAGAGATTAATGTCACCCACAGGCGACTGCAGGTGATTTACTGAAGTCACAGAGTGAGGCAGTTGCCTCAAGTTCACTGTGAGTGTGAAAAATGGAACAAATTTGATCCCAAACACCTGAACACACGGCCTGAGGCTGTAGAAGCAATTGGAGGAAATTCAAACATATACATACAACTGCAACAACAAAAATAAAACAACAATGACGAGACCCACAAGAAATTCAGTTGCTCAGCAGTGTCTCAAGGCAATATAAATTTTATTACTACTACTACTATGTAGTTTAGTAAAATTGCCTCTGTAAAACACCAGAATGACAGTAAAAACAGATAAAAGAGGTATAAGTACCCTCTGAGAAAAACATAAATTATCCCAGTCACAAATGCTGATGAAAAGAAAATCTTTCACTTCTCAACATCAGGTGCTGACCCAGGAAAGTCTGGCTACGTTGATGACTGGTATGATGGCCCAGACAGGGTCGCTGGGCCAGCCCCTGCTCATCCCCCTGAGTATGGCGGGCTCCATCGGTGGCCAGGGCAGTCTGGCCGTTCTCACCCTCCCGACCACCAACGTAGCTACTCTCCCTGGGTTGGCAGCAGCTAACCCGGCTGGAAACCTCCTCAAGCTGCCCTTTGCTGGTCTCCAAGGTAAAATACAAATTGTCCCTGCATGTCATGTCCAGATAGTGTTAACATATAATTTTGGCTGCATCACATCTGACACCTGACTTCAAAAGTACCACAGTATCAAAACACTTCATCTCCTCTCAATGTCTTACACACTGACAATAGCTGTGATTGTGCTTAAGGGATGTTGATGTCAGTGGGTTGGTCAGTTCACCACTTTATTCTACACTATACTACTAAACAACTACTGGAAATGTCATGAAATTTGGTACAAACTTTCATTTCCACCTACTAGATAAATGTAATAACTTAGGTAAGTAAGGTAAGACCTTGCAGAGCTACTTGTGTGGCTACAAACCCCTGGCCTTGCCATAATGTTTCAGTCACTCTCATGTCAGGACTCTAACAGATTGCATACCCTTGAATTTTCCTGCAGCTGCTACAGTCTTGAACTCGGTCCAGCCCCAGCTGCAGACAAATGCACAGACAGTGTTCCAGCATCAAGCAGCCTCCATGCAGCCCGTCCAGGCTGCTGTGCAGCAGGTGTCGTCTCAGCCAACGCAGGTGACCAATGCCCAGGCTACTGCAGCTCAGGTGGCAGCAGCTCAGGTGGCAGCAGCGCAGGTGGCAGCAGCGCAGGCGACCACGGCCACCACCACCGCGTCTCAGTCCAACATATCTGTGGCAGCACTGCAGACGGCAGGACTCTCCCTCAATCCTGCAATTGTAAGAATGACACAGTCTAGTCAGCTCTGTACTGTTAACATCTGGTTTATGAGTAATGTCCTTTTATTTTCCTCTGCTCAATGCACAATGTTGTGATTTTTCTGCCCAGATCAATGCTGCTTCATTGGGAGCACAGCCCCAGTTCCTCAGCTCCCTCGCCTCAACTCCCATCATCACCAGTGCCATGTCCAACATGGCTGGAATCACCAGCCAGATCATCACAAATGCCCAAGGACAGGTGGGTGCTATACATCACTACTACTGCGGATGCTGCTCAGTTTCTTCCTTCCTTCCAGAGTTTACATATGACTTATCCGTCTATAGCGACCTTTTCTCTCTCTACTCTTCCAGCTAAAGGGAAGGTGTCTTAAATACAAGGCTCAGTTTGAAAAAAGTCCTTTGTAGTATTGTGTCATAACAATCTTCATAACAAAATATAAAAAGGTACATGAACAAGTAATTAATCAAACAACATGCTCCTCTTACATAGTTCTGTTTACATTTTTATTTTAATATTGATGTGTTTTGATTGGTGATCACACCTTTGCCAAGAACAATCAAAATGCTTTCATGTTGTGTTTCTGTTTCTGGGAATGAAGGCTCCAGCCTCCAGTTAACATCAATCAGCAGTGCTATTTCAAGTCACGGAGCGTAAGACAATTTCTGTGAAACTGATTTGTCCTCTCAAACACTCAGTCTCATTACTCTTAGTCTTTCCATTATTGCAGCTCATTGCAGTTAGTAGTGTGGTGTTTAATCTTGAAAGACATGATTTTTATTCCAAGTGAACTGCTAATACGACATTCTTATTTCGCAGAAGCAAAAATGCTGCCGTCACAGGGTGTTGAATGTCCTGAAAGCGAAAATTTATCACAGAAGGTTCTGCTTGAATTATTTGTATGTACTTTTCAAAAAATTCAAACAATATTTACAGGTTATAGGAACCCTCCCGCTGTTGGTGAACCCGGCTTCTCTGGCTGGAGGGGCTGCAACTCCTACCCTACCCCTCCAGGGTCTCCAGGTCCAGACTGTTACACCTCAACTGCTTCTAAACACCCAGGGCCAGATTATTGCCACTGTAGGAAATGGACCTGCCACAGTTGCGACTTCTGCTCCAGTTATGCCCAAAGCGACTGCTCCTCCGACACTTACCAAGCCTAACACACAGGTGGACACTAAAATAAGTCCAGATTTTGATTTGAGGCCAGAAACGACTGCTACATTCATGATTACAGGTTACATCTAAGAATATTACTTTGTTCCCTCCTAGGCTTCGGTAACTTCTGTCACTCAGTCACCAGTTGTAATCGCCCCACAGCCGTCCGTCCTGAAGACCGCCACCACGCTGTCCTCCACAGTACCCATCACCTGTGGAGACATAGCAAAAGTGGGCCAGCTTGTCAGCAGTATGTACACCTGCTTCTCCTTTCCAAACATAGACCAGTTTCAAGTAGGTGGATATTTTTAACCAGTCTCTTCACAATTGTAGAACCCCAGCAGGTAGTCAGCGGCGAAGAAGGCATTAATCTGGAGGAAATTCGAGAGTTTGCCAAGAATTTCAAGATCCGTCGGCTGTCCTTGGGGCTTACACAGACACAAGTGGGGCAGGCTCTGACTGCAACTGAGGGTCCGGCTTACAGCCAATCTGCCATTTGCAGGTAAATTGCAGGTTTATGTTGCCTTTCATATAAAAGCCTTCCTTAGCCATGAAAACTCTTTACAAAGCATCAGTCATTCAATCAATGACTTTGTGCATACAGTGCATTTGAAATGTGCACAAACTCCCCACATTTGCTTTTACACAAATTACAATTCTAATACTGTCGCAACATGGATGGAGTTAAGGCAGCCATGCAAATGATTGGTCATCTGCCCGAATACATCAATGTGAATGCTGTTTGGTATTCTAAAGATAACAATAAATTATACTTTCATTGCTCTGGCTACTTTCTACATAAGAATAGGGAGGTCTTTGATTATATATTTTAACAAATTCTGAATTATTAATCATTGTTTATATTTTTTATTCCCAAAATTATTTTTCAATTAGTTATTTGTGGAAATATGTTATTTATTTACTTTTTTTTCTAGCAGAGTTAGGATCTGTGCTAAAATAACATTTGTGCATTAGCACATAGTTTACCAGTTTTTGTTTGGCCTGAACAAACAAGACAAAGTGGTAATTAGTGAACTTTAGAGGTGCTGGCAGACAGATTTTGTGTCCTTCATACAGAGCCCAGACCAGCTGTTTGTCTTTTTTCCAGTCTCTATGCCAAGGTGAGCTAGCCGACTGCTGTAGCTTCATGTTTAATGAGTCATGGATTCTCTCACCTAATCTCAGCAAGAAAGCCAAGCATATTTCCTGAAATGTTAAACTCTTCCTTTAATTCATCAATGTGGATGTGATTAGGTAGTGTAATGATAACAGTCAATAACATTATCACTGATTAAGATGCTGTATAAAAAAAAAGAGTATAAATTTGAAGATTTCTCCCAATGGTTCCATGAAGTAAAGGTGAAAGAAATTAGTAAGTAAATTAAATTAAAAAATAATTAGACACTTGTCAATAGCCTGGTGAAAGGACTAGTATGTAAAATATATAATTTACTTGCCTGCAAATTGGATATATGCCTGCTTTAATGGATATAGTGTACACTCATGAAAAACTTCAGATTGAACTTGGTTTTGGTTTTTTACTGCAGGTTTGAAAAGCTGGATATCACCCCCAAGAGCGCTCAGAAGCTAAAGCCGGTGCTGGAGAAGTGGCTGGCTGAAGCCGAGCACTGGAACCAGAAGGGCCAACAGAATCTGATGGAGTTTGTTGGTGGAGAACCTTCAAAAAAACGCAAGCGGCGTACTAGTTTCACCCCGCAAGCTATAGAGGTTCTTAACTCCTACTTTGAGAAGAATGCACTGCCAACAGGTCAAGAGATTACCGAAATTGCAAGAGAGCTAAACTATGACCGAGAGGTTGTGCGAGTATGGTTCTGCAACCGGCGACAGACACTGAAAAACACAAGCAAGATCAACGTCTTCCAGGTTCAGTAGCGATCTCATTCTGGGAGACTTTGCCACTAATCTTTTACCCTGTTGGGAAGCTGAACGTTTAATACAATAACACAGATGTAGATAGTGCTGTAAATATTTAACCTCAGTAAAAGGCTGAAAGAATATGAGCTTTTTTTGAGAAAATGGTGAAATATGCGATTGAAGTTTAATGAAAGAGAACTTAAAATGAGTTATTATTGTGCTTTAAAGCTGTATATATGTACACTACTTCTATGGTGGGTACTAAGTCAAACTTGCATGGTCCTCTTATCATATACAGTGATAATAACATGTCCTATTTAAAAGCATTTGAACTTTTATACAAGTGGTTTTTATAGGCTACCCTTCTGAATTACTTTAAGTGGGCGAGCATTGAGTAAGACTGAGTTTAATCGCATTTATGTCTCAAAGCTGATATTTGAATAATATGCTTCTGACACCATGGATGTTTTAGCTCCTCATTTGCTTTATATTCACATAATATTTGTACTGCATAAGCAGCAAACTTATAAACTTGTTTCCATCAGAAGTTGTTGTCTAAAGAACGCCAAAAATCACTTCACCCTCTATGAATGCTGCAACATGTGTTTTGGGACAATCGTCATTTTAATATTTGATTGATAATCAAGAAGATAAATTATTTCTGCAGTCATTTTGACTTGTTTTCACTTTGATAATTGTATTCAGCAGTATGAAGCGTGTTCATAGAGAGGGTAATTTCTGATCGTTCCATCGACAACAGGTTCTTACCAAAATAAAAGTGGTAGCTCGGGCTGTTGCCCATGATGCCAGTTTATTTTAGTTTTATTTTTTTTTATTTTTATAAAGTCTGTCTCCTATGTGAGTTACTGATTGTACAGATACACATATACTGTATATGGGGGTGAATTCACAACAGTCTGTCCTCATGCTTTCTGTTCATGTTTATAATACTCAGAGTATTTTGTGTTTTTTTTTCTGTTCACTGTTGTGATTTTTCCCTTAATGGCTTGACAATGCTGCTGTGACATTTTTCCTCTCAAGTTAAAGTATATTTGCAAAATAGGAGCTTAATTGGCCCATTATGAAGTCAACTTGAAATAGTCTCACAATGCCTGAAACATTAGTGCCAGATTTTTTTAGATACACTTACTAAGTTTAATGTCAATCAGATTGATTAACTGTATTCAAAAAGGTAATTAACTGTTTAGCCAGGAAAGGAGGTTTTAGGGTTTAATGTGTTTTGAATTTCAGACTGAATGAGTTTGAGGAGTGTTTGCATGTGAAATTTGGAGTTTTTATGTTTTGGAAAAATACTGTGGCAGTTTTCTTTATATTTGCCAATTCTTCAAGAATTCTCTGCACTTTAGTCACAGCTGAGAAAGTTACGAATTTATATGTACGGTACAAAGTTTCAGTTAACATTATAAAAGAATTACATTTCCTCATTGTAAAGTTTTTGAACAGCAGGAAGATTTGCTTTCCAAAGTGTAGCAGTACTGGCAAACTTGCAATAATCAACTTGACAAACAACATCTATCATTAAGTTTAATGTACTTTTTATGCAGATGAAATGTAAAATACTGCAGATTAATTATAAATGCTAATATGCATTACTGACATCTTTAAATGATTTCACTTGACTTTGTGAATGGTACCTTGAATGGGGCATTTCATGTCTCATCATTTCAATAACAGTAGGCCTACGTTGCAGTGGACAAACAATATGTCTAACTATATAAATAATATCACAAAGGTCTAACATGTGTTTTACCTTCATGTTCAATATGGGAAGACAATATATATAATATTGTTTATTATACTAAGATAATAATGGAGAAAAGAAGAGCTAAATTAGAATAATAAGATAACTAGTTTTTTTTTTGACTCTGCAAAGCACACAAAAAGTTCAGGTCTTAGTGAGACAAGGGAAAAACGAAAGTTGGATGCTTTTTGTCATTTTCTGTCAGATAAATCAAATAAAACATGTCTTTATTAATCACTTGTGATTGTTCTGTATTAATATATAGTAACCAATGACAAATAGAGACTAAAAATGTTTTTTTTTAGAAGTACAGTATTGTTTGTGTCAACTTCCTTTTGACCCCCACTGTACATGACATTTTAAATTATTTCTCCAGACAAGAAAACAACAGTTAAAAATATTGAATTTACTATAAAAAGAAACTGAGAAAACTGGCGACTCCACCTCATGTGTTTCCGGCTATAAGCGGCGGGTGGCGGTAATGAGCCCAAGTTGAGTACTCAAAATAACCACACGAAGAAGAAGGCGAACCGGAAATTACGGCAGCTCCTTTTCCCGTCGGAACTAGATAAACAAACAAAAGCAAGACATTATATTACATTTATTTCGGAACCACAGATAATTTAATACATTTCCATTTGTAGATATGTCTTTCAGGAATAATTTGTGCCCGTGAATCCCCTTTAACGGAGGCTCAGGAGGACTAGCATCCCGCTGGCTAAGTTCGCTGGCAGGCTACGTCGCTAGCTAAGTGTTTAGCTCGACATGTTTATTTTAGAGCTGGGACGAAGGAGCGCGACATGATGGCATGAAACTGTCGCAGTGTCAGCAAGTAGCTACACGTATCTCACTTGAAGGTAAGCGTCGGGTCTTTCACTGGATGATCCGATTGAACAAAATGTAGTAAAGTCTAATAATTTTGTAGCTTACCACAAGTTGTTTGGATCTCAGCAGAGCTGTCGTGCACAGTTGCATAAAACGTGTGCAGGGCAGCGTTAACTTGCCGTTAAACTCAGAGGCTCTGCACTGCTCAGAATGATAATCAACTATTTTGAGCCTTTGTGTTGTTGTTGTTGTTTTCCCCCTTCTTTTATTGTGAGGCTCGTATTTTCATGTTTTCTAGAGTTGGAGCCAAACTTGGTGATAATTAACTTCTTATGCCACTTTCTCCATTAAAGATCGGACGGCTGTGGGGCACAGTTGTAAAACCTGGCTTAACTTTTGACCCGAACTGCACTCCGTAAGATCTGCACATCGCCACCACCATGGCGTGGGCTCTCAAGTTACCTCTCACGGATGAAGTGATCGAGTCCGGACTGGTCCAGGACTTCGATGCCAGTCTCTCGGGTATTGGCCAGGAGCTTGGTGCTGGGGCATACAGCATGAGGTACAGTATAGGTTTTGAACGGATTGAATCTTCTGTCTGAAATCTACTGCTGCTGTTGCGTCCTAAACATCTGATTTGCGACTTAATTGTATGCACCTTATGCTCTATATTTATTGTATTTTATTTTGGACAAGTTTACTGATGTCAACAGTGACAGTGAAGGTGCTCTCAAAGTGAAGTCTCCCTCACCTGTCTCTTTCCAAAGATAGTGAAACTACTTGAGATGAAATGTTGGCACTGTGTATTTTCACTAGTCCCAGGGCCTTTAACAGTTTGATGATATTACAGTGACAACAATTCTAGTAGATGGACAGAAAATGAAAGGTTTATCTTTTTCATTCAAAAATGCCAGAAAATCACTGGTTTCAGTTGCTCGAATCTAAAAATTTCTTGCTTTTATGTCATAATAGTATAATAAATGAATATATTGACTTTGAACTTGTTAGTCGAAACCAATCATTTGATCACATTACTTTGGTGTGTGGGAAACTGCTATGGGTATTTTTGTTAATTCATAATCAATAATACATTTGGACTAATAATTACATAAAAGATGAATAAATGGAAGTTTAATCTATTGTCAAAATAATGGTTATGTGTAGCCCTAGATATTTTGACCCTACATTGTTGGTACCGATACAGTTGTATTCTAAATTCCCTCTCAAACATGTCTGAGCTCTTAATCAGTGATTTTTTTTTTTTTTTCCTGAAGTCATTTTGAAATATTTCAGTGTAAATCAGATCTATTAATGTGCAGTGTTTCAAATTTTCTCTCACTGTGATCGATCAGTGTCTTCCACACTTTGAATTCGTAGATGAATATGTGAAGTCTGGAAGAAAGTACCAAAAGAAAGAGTGGCAAATTAATAGCCACAAATGAAGGTGAAGAATACTAGTATGTGATTGCAGAAGAATACCTTTCTTATACGATGCAGCAAAATCCAGATAACAGAGTCTAAATATCTACTGGGGTGACTGGGGTTTAATTTGTGAGGTTTGTGAAGTGTGTGTGTGTGTGTGTGTGTGTGTGTGTGTGTGTGTGTGTGTGTGTGTGTGTTTG
>CM076651.1:4006816-4017153 GCA_038496675.1 Rachycentron canadum
AAGATCTTCCCTCTCAATTTTCCATGATAGAAATCATGTGAAATCCATTTAGGTTTTGCTGACTCAAGCACTTTGCTCTGCTGGAGAAAGATCACTCTCTTTTGTGTCCTTTTCTGGCAGGTTAAGTGCTCTGTTATATGACACTGTACGAGCTGTAAAGTGCCTGCTTGTTCTCTGAAATTCTTTTGTTGGGGAGGAGCAATGAGATGCTGATGAGATACCCTGGTATTTAGTGGTGTTACCCAAGTTATCACCATTATAATGAATGAACTGCAAAGCTGGCACACATAATAACTTGCCATTCAGCCTCAAGTGTTTTTTGGTGAGAGTAGAGTTAAACCCTCCTTATGATTTAACATTTTTTTTATTATGAAGTTGAAAATAAACAGTTCTATCAAACCAAATCTCTGTGAAAAGGCATTAATGAACGTGTCTCTCGGTGAGGTGATCAGGTTCGTTCTTTTGTCTCTGTTCTCCAGCGATGTACTTGCCCTTCCCATCTTCAAGCAGGAAGAGTCCAACCTGCCTCCAGACACTGACAACAAGATCCTTCCCTTCCAGTATGTTCTGTGTGCCGCTACCTCGCCAGCCGTTAAACTGCATGATGAAACACTCACCTACCTCAACCAAGGTCAGTATCTGGATTGGTTAGTATTGTATATTTTCAGCTTTGTGTAAATGTATTGAGTTTTATATTCTATAAGTCAGTTTCCATATATATTTATACATTTAAAAGGTGAAAGACATGATAAACCACAGACATTGTGATGTCTCATCATTATTTTACAGTGTGTGTGCTATTGCAGAATTGAAATAGTCATGTTACTGTTTCCATGGGTAACATACTGTATTGTGATGGTGTTGTACTGTGATGTGCAAATTTTGCATTGTTGTGATTAGTATGATAAACTGTGAATGTCTGGTGTCTTGTGACAGCCTGGTAGGAACTGAGATCCATTTATTCACCATGTGGACTTGTCTTGACAGGGCAGTCCTATGAAATTAGAATGCTTGACAATCGGAAAATTGGGGAACTTCCAGAAATCACTGGCAAAATGGTGAAGGTAAGATTCTACATGACAACACATTTGCACAGGCTTGTGACTGCCAGGCAAAACCGATATAAAAGTGTTTGAATAGCATTTACACTTTCCTTGAATCCTTTATAAAAAAGAATTGGATTTTTCTGAATTTCAGAGCATTATTCGTGTGGTGTTTCATGACCGACGACTTCAGTACACAGAGCACCAGCAGCTGGAAGGCTGGCGCTGGAACAGGCCTGGGGATCGTATCCTTGACCTGGGTAAGCACTGAATGAAAAATGACTGTTTATGGTTCCAGAGGTTCTGGTTCTTCTCTATTATGTTGGATTTGTGTGTAGCAAGAATGTTGCTGTGCAGCCTTGTATGTATATTAATGGAACAAGAATTTCTATTTAAAAATCAATTCAGGATATTAATTGTTAATTTGAACTTGAAGCACAGTGAGAGAATGGCCTGCATTAAAAACTTTTTTGATAACTGCCTGTTTTGCATTGATCCGTTGCAGATATCCCCATGTCAGTCGGCATAATCGACCCCAGGGCTAACCCTACTCAGCTAAACACTGTGGAGTTCCTTTGGGACCCATCAAAAAGAACCTCAGTTTTTATCCAGGTAGCATGACGGACAACACTGTTGTTTTCCTGAATTACTTTCATTCATGAAAAGCAATGGCAGTAATCTAAAAAAACAGCAGTTTCACATTATAGCACTAATCTTGTTAACATTTAGTGTACTCATCTATTCTGTGGCAAAATGGCAAGTAAACTGAATATTATTCTGCAGGCAGTAATTCGAATACAAAGATGTAGTTACTTATTGATTCCACAGACCTAAGTTTTATTTTATGCCATTATTCCCATATAGATTTTACTTGTATGTCCTTTTTCTTTTTTTTTTTCTTTTTTTTTTAGGTTCACTGCATCAGCACAGAATTCACCATGCGCAAGCACGGAGGAGAAAAGGGCGTGCCTTTCCGCATCCAGATTGACACGTTTAAAGAGAACGAGAATGGGGAGTACACAGAACACCTCCACTCTGCCTCCTGCCAGGTCAAAGTCTTCAAGGTGAGGAGACCGACAAACGTTTGTTGTTTCGGTCTCCAGTTAGTGACCAACACCTTAATGACCCCCCACGTGACCCGTTTCAGCCCAAAGGTGCAGACAGAAAGCAGAAGACAGACAGGGAGAAGATGGAGAAGAGGGCACCACAGGAAAAGGAGAAGTACCAGCCATCTTATGAAACCACCATCCTCACAGAGGTTAGTTTATTAATAAAAATAAAAAATACACAAATAATGACATGATGGAGAGAGGTGTCATCAAAAGGAAAAATATTCTTAACATAACAGTGAAGTGAAGAACATTTTCTTTTTTCCAATAATGGGAAAAATGAGATGAGAACAAAAACAGTGCGATGGACAGTTTAAATGTTGACACCCATTCCAGCAGAACTGCTGCCAATGATTATTTTTTTTCATTGATTAATCAACATTTTTTTCCCGAAATGTTTGAAATTTGCCTGTGAAAATAAAGGCTTTTTATTTCCCAAGCACCCAAGGCGATGTCTTCATCTTCCTTGTTTTTTTCTTACCAACAGTCAAAAATTAGAGACGTTCACTCTGATACAGCGCAGAGAAAAGCAACAAATCCTCACACAGAAGAAGCTGTAACCACTGAATGTTTGGCATGTTTTCTTGAGACAACAAGTGATGAATCCTGCATTGAAACAGTTGACAGTTAATGGTCTGTTTGTCACCTAATTGATTAACATATTATGCTAAACTAGTACATAATACAGTGAATGCGTGCAAACAGACTAAACTATGTGCATGAAGGTAAAGGGGAGCTGCAGCTCATAACTGGTAGGAGCACAAATGTATTTCTGAGGTTATTCAGATGCCACAGTTACAAAAGTGTTGCTCTTTTGCAGTGTTCTCCCTGGCCTGAGGCTACGTACGTCAATAACTCTCCGTCTCCTGGTTTCAACAGCACACACAACAGCTTTCCAGTTGCAGAAGGGTATGAGCGTTTAACAGTTTCTACCTGTACTTAATCAATACTGCATAAATGTAGTTTACCATTAAATATAATTTCTGTGTATGGCGTGTGAAAGAACGCATATTTGTTTATATGTACATATGTCATGTATGTTTGGATTCTTCTTTAATGTAGGCGACCATTAGGCTTAAAGAATTCATTTTGAATTCTATTTTCCTTTCTCAGAAATGGATCACCAAACCACCAGCCAGAGCCTGTTGTTCAGGTAGCAGATGTAAGTACACGTATCTTTTCACTTGGTGGATTTATATCACTGTCTGGCTGCCTCCTGCCTCACTGAACCACTGCATATTAATATTCACAGCTGGCATCTAGGCGTTAAACATCTGCCTCCCAGCAGAGCCACCAACGCATTTTGGAAACATAAATGAAACAAAAATCTGTTGAACCTGTCATGGTGTGAATGAAAGTATGTAAAAAGGATGAATCAAAAAATGCTAGTTCAGCTCCCAGTGAAGGTGTGACACTAAAACAGTTTCCTTTGCAGTTTCCTTTGCATCACAGGAAACAAGCCAATGATTCAGTGCTTCTCTTATTCAACCTTAAAACCCGATGTCAGAATATTTAAGCCTGTACATGCTGCATATTTAGGCAGCAGTCTATCTGATATTTTATGCACAGTCACATACACCAATAAAAGGAGGGGGAAGTGACCGAAAAGAATGAATAAAGATGAACAAATCTGTGCAAATTAAACTTCTGCATAATTTCTACCCACTAATGAATTAACTCTTGGTTAAATAGGTTAAATATGCAATTTCTGGGTAATTTTTATTGAGTGGCACAATTACTGTGCTGCTAAATTGATGCAGAATATCAGTTCACTTTCAATTTTTATTTTTTTGCTAAATAGTTTTTTTGTGTGTGTATTTACACTTTCTTTTCATGTTTAATGATTTTTAAAGTTTAGGGCAAATGTGATGGAGTAGTACAAACACAAACAGTAATTTTAGACGACTTCCGTGAGCTGACTCAGAGAGCTGTGTCCGAAAGCACTTACTCTTTCACTACTCCCTACTCACCATCCAGGGACTTCTATGTAGAGGACTGTATAAAGAGCTTGTCAGTTAAATTGGAAAAACTTCAGACTCTGCTTAGGTAATTTTCTTTGCACCATCTTTCTGTCTTGTCACTGTGAGCTCAATGCATGATGGTCTATATTGTTTGGTTAGTGACCATCAGTTATGCACTACTTTTCATGTTGATACTATGAGTCCACTATATAGAGTATAATAATTCTCACTATACAGCACCACAAAATGGCAAACTCCCTATCTAGTGTTTTCAGACACAGCCATAGTGAGAAATTGAGATTGGTGCAGTTGTGTCCCCTAACTCGTGTTTTGTCTTGTTTGTTTGTTTTTCTTTACAGAATTTGTTACCAACGGCAACACCACAGGATGCACAACAATGGCTTCATAGAAACCGCTTCTCACCCTTCTGTCGGCTCTTCACCAACTTCTCAGGTAAAATGGCTCCTGAGTACAGAATTGTTACAAATATACAAATAACCATTTATTCTAGTGTAGTGTCACAGCTGCCTGTGCCACCAATGCCAAAGGAGTGAGTAGAGATGGGGAGGAAACCTGTTTTAGTGGCTGCAGGGTGAAATAGTTGGGGGGGGGGGGGTGTTAGTTTAACAAAAGTGTCCCAATTTGCAGTAAGAAAGTCACTGCCAGCACCTTGGACTGTGGTCTGCAGCTAACCTTGTGTGGTGACCTCTCTGAGGACATATGGGCTACACATGTAAACTGTTATAACCCAAAACAAAATTTGTGTTGTGTAATTTTTGCTTACAGGTAGAGGGATGTGGTTTAGGCTCTTAAACATGGTCTTGTTTCTGTGAACCAGGGGCAGACCTGTTGAAGTTGACCAGGGAGGACGTCATTCAGATCTGTGGGCCAGCAGATGGTATAAGACTCTTCAATGCACTGAAGGGGCGGTGGGTCTTCTCTTATGTAATCCTGCCTGAAAACATGCAATTTAACAAATTATATTGAGAGGGACTTCATACAATTATTGATGTTCTCGATATTGTCTCTGTGTGGCTGTTGTTTTTACAGCGTGGTACGTCCAAGGCTGACCATCTATGTTTGCCAGGAGTCTCAGCAGGCACGGGAACAGCAAACGAAGCATGAAAACGGAGATGCTGCTGCCAACACTTTCTTTGGTGAGTCCATGTTTGCGGTTCACTTTCACGTTTGCTGAAGATTACGTGTATATAGTAATCCTTGAGCGGATGAGACAGAGATGACTAGATGCTTTACAGTTGAGCTGGTAGGAGGCATCATTAGGCATGTCATAATGTCTAAATATCAGAGCAGTGGGATAACATCTATGTAACTGGCAACCTTCAAATACAGCTTTTAAATATATTGGCAACATCCTTGGTGGTGTGCAGCTTTTGCTGGAGCAGTTACTGTGCTGGACATCCCAGTCATCACTTGGCAAAGGAGCCATGTTGCCTGTACTGGATCTATTTCTGCTGACATCACTGCACCTGGCGTAGATGTAGTCCTGCACATAAGCCCTGTAAAAACACAATTAGATGTTTTTTTTACACTGTTTAAACAAACCAGATATAATGTGTTAATTATTGAGCTTTAGCAGGTGCTGGTAAGTGGATTTTGTTACCCTTTGATAGAGCCACAGTAGCTTTCCAGTCTTTATGTTAAGCTAACCAGCTGCTATTTCCTAAAAGTCTTAAGCACAAACATATGTGTGCTCATCCCTACTTCCCTGCTCTTGTCAGACAAGAGGCAAGTTAAACACACAAAATACAGCCATGCAGTGTTTGCGATTCTTGAAATTTCCCAAAAAAATAATCATGACACATACTTGCATATTAAGTGCAGATTTTTCTGTGCTGTGTAGTAATGACAGGAAAAAAAAAAAAAATCATCGTACCTGTCTTTCTGTCTGGTTGCAGTATATCACGCCATCTACCTGGAGGAGCTCACAGCTGCTGAGCTGACAGAAAAGATCGCTCAGCTCTTCAACATCTCACCCAGACAGATAAACCAGATCTTTAAACAGGGTCCCACTGGCATTCATGTGCTTGTCAGTGATGAGGTAAGATTTTTCTATTCCATGCTCTCTGCCTATACCAAGGCTATATTTTCAAATCCCAGACAAATCGCAGGAACTGGTGGTTAACATACATGTTCACTGTCGCATTTAACATTCACTCTCTTTTTAACAGATGATCCAGAACTTCCAGGATGAAGTATGTTTTGTTTTGGACACAATGAAAGGTATATGAGAGCGACACTAATAAATGATGTTGATTTTATTTGCTTCTATATTTAGTACAGAGCCTTGATGAGCTTTATCATTGCAAGTGTATTTTTAAAACAGTCTTTTCCTTTTCTTTCCAGATGACACAAATGATGGCTACCACATCATCTTGAAGTGAATACTGGGCAGAATAGTGTAGCCTTTCTTTAGACCCGATCCAGTCAACCCCTCTAAGCGTCACGCTCCTCAATGTTCTTGGAATATGTGGCGATGCCCCAAAAGACCTTGAGGCTGCAAGGAGGAACTTGCGACTGAAGCACCTGGCCCTCTACTCTCTATACCTTATTGTCTTACTTTTGAAGGAGTGACTCAGTTACCACAGTGAAGTAACATCCTCCTTCTCACCCTGCCATTGCCTCCCTTAAATGGTTGCATTTTCCTCTGTCACTTGTGTCTCATGAAAGGGGTTTGTGGCACTACAGCTGCTATCACTGTTTATTTGTTTGCTGAACATCTGGTGTGCCAAAGCCCCATGCTTCAGAATCAACAGTTAGTTATCTCCTTAGGAATAAAAACAACCAAAAATAGAAGAAAAGAAAAAAGAAAATCAAAAGTACTTGACTGTCAGTCTGCAGTGCAGCATGATTCCTTATCTTCGTGCTAGGTTGCCTCGCAGGATCCACTTATGCCACTCTGAAGGAAACATGGTAAAGCTAACACAATCACACTGTCACATCCAATAACCACAAGAGGCGTTGAAATCAGCAATCAGGACATTAAGGGAAACAGCTGGAATCCAGCTGTGCTTCTATAAATCCTTTGAAGGCTAAGAATCTCAGGCTTTCACTCGTTTGTACGCTTATGTTTGAGGAAAAAAAGTTTTCCCATGTTCCCATACACTGCTAGGTCCTCATAGTTAGAGTCGTGGTTGTTACTTAGGAATCTTGAAAGATGATGAAACACTGTATTAGTGATGGCACCAGCAAAATGTCTCTGGTCCTTGGAGGCAGCACCTCTGGTGTTTCCTATCCCCATTGGCTTGTTTAGCAACATCTTTGTGGCCATTTCCCAACATTGTTTGTTGTTTTGTTTTTTTTTTTAATGTAGCTAATTGTTTTAACATGCTTTCATGAAGAATCATGCTTTATGTTCAAAGTTATTTTTAAATACTTTTTTAAAAAACAAAAAAACAAAACTTACTTACATTTCTTCATCATTGTTTTTTGATGTTACCACCACCAAATACTAATACATGTAATGGGTTGTTGGACACACCAGAGCTGCATGTGAAAAGATATGGTTAGTTTATGTTCAGTCCATTGTACGGCTTACATGAAATTGATAGCTTGACATGTTAGATACCCATCTTTGCCTGCATCTCATCAGCATTATTAAAGTACTTACCCATGTACCAGTCGCCATCTGTTTCTCTCCTTATAATTTTTTGCAAAAATAAAAGCTTTTTCTTTTTTTTTTTTTAAACTTCATCCCAAACGTATCAAAGTCCCTCAGAAAGTGTGACAAGTGGTTTTATTCATAATATTTGACGCACAGCTTTTTCCTTTGTTTGACAGATGTGGAGCCTTAATGCCTACATTGACAGTCATTTTGTTGCCATGGAGACTCGTTTCATTAATGAACGTGGTGCTGTCAAGATGCCGGTTCGTGTTAAATCCCGTCAGCAGCACGATACTGTCACATATTGCACATCTGCTTCTGCTTAACACGAACAAAGAAGCGACAGAGGCAAAGAAAGGGGGGGAAAGCTTCGCTCCAACTACATTTCCCAGCATGCCCCGGCGCAGGGCATGCTTGTGATGTCACAATAAGTATATATACGGCTACAGGGAAGAATCTCTTCCTCCATTGTTACATTGTAACAAACGGGGCCGGGACGAAACGGGGGAAAAAAGGCGTCTTCTCTGTGGAGAACTGGCAACGTTTTTAACGAACCGGCCCAAATATTGGCGTCAGTGCGATAAGACGGCGAGGTGATCCCGGCCCGACTGCACCCGCCCCGGTGAGGGGGGGAGAAAAAAAAAGGATAAACGAACACAGATGTCAGCGGATTTCTCCATTGCAAGCATTTCAAGCCTCACATCAGGGAGATAAGACACTCGCCGGTCTGCGCTGTTCACGCTGCACCGAAAATGTTGGGAAATAAATCGCAGCTAATCATATGACGTCCCTCTTTCTGCCGTCTGTCCTTTAAATAGACAGGCATGCAACATTTAAATCAAACCAGCAGGTCTGATCGGCAGCTCCCGTCTTCTGCTTGATCCTTCACTGTGCAGAACAATGAGCATGGAGCCCAAGTAGCCTGATATAGTCAGATTTAAGTGTGTGCAAATTGACAATCACGCAGGCTTTCAGCCAGATCACTTTGGGTTAGCGTTGCTCCACGGTTTGCAGTCTGGATCCTCGGTTCAGGGATATCGGCTTTTGGCACAAAAAAAAGGCATCTCGCAGGGCGTTGAGAGATTGATGTGCAGCTCGTACTGGGAAGAGAAACGACCGCCGAGTTGGTTGGAATAAGGGTCCCTGTTTCTGCCCCAGGTAAGAGGGTTTAGTATTTCATTAACCGGGCGGTTTGCCATTGTGTGTGTGTGTGTGTGTGTGTGTGTGTGTGTGTGTGTGTGTGTGTGCAAGAAAAAAAAATAATGAAGAGAGCTAGTATACTGGAGAGAGAGAGGGCCTTTGCCTGTCAGACTGATAACATCCAACCTTCCCCCAACACAGTCTGGTCAGTAGCTGCATGCACACAGTTAAACAAATACCTCATCCACACTCGTATATCCCCTGAAGGGAAACACTTCACCAAGTCACAGTTGTCTTTAAACACACCGTGGCCTTCCACAGACTAGTGCTAAGTCCTTAAAGGAACAGGAGGGTGACTCTGATTTTCTCAAGAGAAATGAGCCCACTATCAAAATCCAGCCTCAGCTCTATTTGCTCCAAATATTTGAGTCCCAGTTGCAAGAAAATGCTACACAGACACACAGATATCTGCACTGAATCCTTTAAAGACTCTGGACTTGTTCGTCTCAGCCTCTTCAAGGGTTAAATTTAGTTGAGAACCTCATTCTCAAAAAGCACTATATAGGAAAAATCCACATTAAAGCTGAATCTATCTGCCTTTTGAATGATTTCTCTCTCTATCATCACAATCAGAGGCAACTACAGCATCTCAGATTAATGACACAACCGGGCTTGTAATCCTTCTTTGACATATATCAAATGTTAGGACTTTAAAATCACTACGACTGCAGCATTGTTTCATTATTCACTGTCCACAGAGCAGCATTTGTCTCTATGTGACATCATCTCTTGGTTTAGCCAAAGGACAGACTGTTTACTATATTATAGAAAGCAGTTCAAGAACCAAAAAACATGAATGGATAAAGGTTCATTTATTATGTTGCTGTCAGTATCATGTGACACGTTAACTCCGGCCCAGGTGAAAATGAGCCTTCTACAGATGTGGAGTTATGTAATAAATGAGTAATTACCTGGAGAAGTCTCTTATTCACACTGCAGTGGAGGCTGATATAAGAAGCCCAAGGCACAGTTTTGGACATGGGCACATTGTCTATGTGAAATATCATCAAGTATTTTCATTTATTTGGATCGAGTCTTGAAAATACTAAACTTTTGTGAGATGCAGTTCGACCACAGACCTACAAGGCAAAACATAATATAACAAAAGGCATTAATTCATTCATTCATTCATTCATTCATCTGTTCCTATTCACCTTGTTTGACCTCCCCTGCTGATGTGATTGATCATCTCCATCTTTCACATTCACTCATTCACCCCCCCGCAGCTCTGTTTATAGCAGACTTAAGAGAAGGGAAAAAAAGAGGATGTGAAGCCATAGAGATCATTTGCTTCAAGGCTGTTCACATAAATCGTGCTTGCCTAGTTGCCATGGCGACGTTTCTAGACTTGATGATTTCAAAGTAGGATTTCATGTGAGATGGGGGTGGGGGTGGGGGGTTG